>LKBB01000318.1:466-21911 GCA_001513885.1 Thielaviopsis musarum
GGGGGGGGGGCACGCACTCTGCTGGTCCGACAGCCACATGGTCGCCATTGTGTTTTATAATATAGACGGGTGCGCGGGGTCGTTCGATAGTAACTATGTTGAGTTGGTGATAAGATAGCAAAAGGATGCTCCGGAAGCTTGTGTTTCGTCGGTGACGTATATTGCGGCGAGATTTTTCGGTACTTGGCTTGCTGCTGTTGTTAGTAAAGTCGAGGCTTTTCGGGTTCGTTTCGAGAAATGGCAAAAGGCGAGCCAATTGGATCAGGGTTATTTTGTTCAGGGCGGGTCTTGAAAGGTTTCTCGGTAGACGAGTCGGTGTATCAATAAAAAAAAAATATAAAAAAATAAAAATAAAAAACTAGAAGAAGAAAATATGGGGAAGGACAAAAAGAGAAGGTCGCGTTAGAGAGTTGGAAATTGGAATTGGAATTGCAAGAGAGAACAAATAGGGAGAAACACGCAAGTAAATCGGGTTGGATCGTCGTTTCTACGAAAAGCTTACTCCGTATAATACTACAAGCAGTACAACAAGTAAATTGAATTGAGGGGCAAAAGCTCAGCACAGCTCAGGGTAAGTAAGAGGAAAACGAGAGGCTAAGCTTATGGGAAGTACATATGTAAGGAGTGTCAGAAACACTGAGATAAGCCGTCACACGACACGATCAACAAGTCCGTTTAATTGACAGGTCCCAAGATTTTGCAATCTTCACGTGAACTTAAAGGTAAGCCAGCAAGCTGTTGCTAACTTGCGCTTTGAGCTTTGCGTTTGAAAAGGGACCAAATTGCAACAGATTATAGGGTCTAGAGGCGAGACGTACGTAGTACTCCGTAGTACTTAGTAGTAGGTTGTCTCTGGGCCGCGTGGGTTAGAGAAAACAGGATGCCAGAGCTCTCACCCAGTATTAAAGTCGAGTGAGTATTGGAGCTCTGGCTTAAGCAAGCTACGCCGTACTACTTGTACAAGCCATATTATGCCGCTACTCACCGCCCTGCCTGTTTGGGATAAATTATCGCGTAGTACTACTACTTGCTGCAGACACTCACGCCCCACCACCAACATCGTCCATCAACTGGCTATAAGCGTGTAAAAAAAAGGGCATTATGGTACTTATTGACATGATCATTTGTGAAGCAATCAAAATGTCTAACTTTTTGAATAGGAAAGTCCCCATGAGCATCAGCAGAATCTTCTGCTTGGCCGTATTGTTACCAACGTCGTAGGTTAAAATTTGCTACTAGCAAAGAACACGGCTAACGAATAACAGGAGAAACTGAACGAGGCTGTCGTGGTTATGAACAAGGCCCTCCAGGTAAGATCTTATTGAGAAAAAAAGGAAAAAAGAGAAAAAAAAGAGAAAGAAAGAAAAAAAAAAGAAAAAAAAAGAAAGAAAGAGAAAGAAAGAAAAAAAAAAGAAAAAAAAAAAGAAAAAAAAGGGAAAAAAGGGGAAAATTCAAGAAAAAAAAAGAGGAAAATTCAAAAAAAAAAACAAGACTAACACTACGCAGGATATCAATGTGCAAAACATGAACGTTGAGCTGGTTGCTCAAATGTTTAAGAATTACCAATCGAACGTGCTATTCCATCTTGAGGGTAAGTAAAGTCAAGCCTGTTTGTTTGTTGCTTGTTGCATTATGTAAACTAATATTTCTTGGTTTCTTAGAAACGAATACATTGAAGCCACCGGCCTGATTGTAAGCCAAGTTCCGTGTTCTCAATGGCATATCATTTCTTCGTATTGTAAAAAAGAAAATAAATAAAAGCATTTTCGCAGGAGAGGTACTGTACTTCGTACAGCTTCAGTCAAAAAGAAAGGTCTAGGCCCAACCAGGATTCGAACCTGGGCTTACGGAATCAGAATCCGACGTCCTAACCAACTAGACTATTGGGCCGAAGTGTTTGGACGGGGAACGGCTTACAGCCTTTATCAAAAATCCACGGAAACGGCGGCCGAAAGTCCGGCGCGTGACGGAATTGAAGCTGTTTTGAGGGTTTGAGTTCGAGGCTGGACCTCTTTCTAGATATAGTATTACATACAAACTGCTTGAATTCTGTGGATACTTACTTGTCTTGTGCTAAAGTGTATGCATTCACATAAAAGCCCAAGCCTAGCTTGAACCCAAACCCAGCTTTAGAAACCCACTAATTTTACCACAACAACAATAGCGCAAGCTTTTCCAAGTTCAACTTCTCTTTAATTATTCGAACGCCATCGCGACAAAAAAAAACATCACAAGAGATACAAGGCTGAAAACCACGTCAAGGCCATCCCACGACGCTTATTCGCAGCCTTATACAAGCTCCAGTTTGACGCGCCTCCCAATTACCGGCTACTACTACTAATAATAATCCCGACAAAGTCGCAAAAATGGCGCCGACGGCCGTCGATTCGACCATGGACGCCATTCTTGATCCGCGCAAACTTCCGCCAGTGCGCACGTATCCTCCGGCCAAGATTTACCCGGTTCGCGAGGCCAAATTCGAGCAATTCATTCCGATACAACGAGATGGCCGCGAGAAGGCGCTGGCGATGGAGCCGGGTAGCGCGGCGATTGTGATTGACAATGGTGAGTTTGCCAGTGGGCTTTCTGTACTTGTTTGCCGAGTGGCCTGTTTCTTTGTTTGCTTGCCGAGTGGCCTGTCTGGATGTTGCCTCTAACACATCTCTTCTAGGCTCGTCTGCCATGCGCGCCGGCTGGTCTTTCGACAAGAACCCCCGACTCAGCATCCCGCCAATCTTTTGCAAGTACCGCGACCGCAAGGCTGGCAAGACATTTTCGTTTGCCGGCAACGACTGCTACGCCGACAATTCATCGCGATCGCACATCAAGAATGCCTTTGAAGCCGGTACGGGAATCGTCAGCTCGTGGGACTCAATGGAGCACCTGCTCGACTATGTTTTTATCAAGCTGGGCATGAACGAAGTCGACGGCGCAATCGATATTCCCATTGTCATGACTGAGGCTGTGGCAAATCTCGCGTACAGCAGAAAGAGTGAGTTTATACTACAGTGCAAAACGACGGTTATATATATATATATCTCTTCTTTTTTTTTTTTTAGGCTAATGGCTAACCAAACAGCCATGTCGGAACTCGTCTTTGAGTGCTACGGCGCTCCCTCGCTCGCTTACGGCATCGATTCGCTCTTTTCGTTCAAGCACAACCAAGGCTCGACTGGTCTGGTTGTTTCATCTTCATACACCTCGACCCACGTGATTCCCGTCGTCAACTCGAAAGCCCTTCTCTCGCAGGCCACGCGGTTAAATTGGGGCAGCTACCAGTCGTCGGAGTATCTGCTGAAGCTGATTAAGCTCAAATACCCCATGTTCAACGGCAAGCTCAACGCGTCACAGGCTGAGCACATGCTACGCGACTTTGGCTACATATCCACCAACTTTGACAATGAGCTGGCGCATTATCTCGACTGGACGGGCCTAGAGGACCGCGATATTGTGGTGCAGTACCCATACACGGAAGAAGTAGTGGTCCAAAAGAGCGAAGAAGAGCTTGCGCGCATTGCCGAGCGCAAAAAGGAAAGCGGCCGCAGACTACAGGAACAGGCGGCCAAGATGCGGCTGGAGAAACTGATGCAAAAAGAGCGCCAGCTGGACAGCTACAAGAAGCTCCAGGCCAAGCTCCAGGACGCCAACAAAAAGGACACCAAGCGGCTTCTGGACGAGTACGAGCTCAAGGACGAAACGCATTTGGAGAAAATCATTCGCGACCTGGACAAGGCGGTCAGAAAGGCGCGCACAAAGGACGTTGGCGGCGGCGACGAAGAAGAAGAGCAGGCCCCGCCGGTGTTTGATCTGATTGACATTCCCGACGACGAGCTGGAAGAGTCGGACATCAAGGCCAAGAAGCTGCAGAAGCTGGCCAAGGCCAACTACGAAGCCAGACAGCGCGCCAAGGCCGAGAAGGAGGCGGAAAAGGCGCGCATTGCCGAAGAGAAGCGGCTGGACAACGAGCGGCGCGAAAACGACCGCGAGAGCTGGTTGACGGAGAGACGCGAAGCACTGGCCACGACGCTGCAGAAGATGAAGGAAAAGGAACGGCTCAAGGCCGACATGGGCAACCGCAAGAGTCTGGCGTCGCAGATCCGCATGAAGAGCATCGCCAACCTTGCGTCGGACACGCCGACCAAGAAACGCCGCCGCGCCGGCGACGACGACGACTTTGGCGCCAACGACGACGACTGGGGCGTGTACCGTGACATTGCCGACCAGTCGGATGAAGAAGAGGAGGATCTGATGGGCCGGCTGACGGAACTCGAGGGAGAGCTGCTCCGCTTCGACGACGACTTTGTCTACCAAGACACGTTTGCCGCCAAGTCGGACTGGAGCAAGAGTCTACTGCACGCGTTTGAGCGCGGCCCGCGGCCGTTTGACGCCGCATCGGCTGCCGAGGCGCACCAGATCCACCTCAACGTCGAGCGCATCCGTGTGCCCGAAGTGGTTTTCCAGCCGTCGATTGCCGGGCTCGACCAGGCCGGGCTCGTTCAGATTGCCGGCGACATTGTCAACCAGCGCATGTCGGGCCACGCGGCGCGCGCGCAGATGCTGCAGGACGTGTTTTGCACGGGCGGGAATACCATGTTTACCGGCTTTTCGCAACGGCTCGAGGACGGGCTGCGCGAGCTGATGGACGCCGGCGCGCCGTTGCGGGTCCGGTCGGCTAAGGATCCGTTGGCCGATGCGTGGAGAGGTGCGGCCGAGTGGGTGGGTACGGAGGCGTGGAAGGCGGCTAGGGTTAGCAGGGCCGAGTATGAGGAGAAGGGGGCGGATTACATCAAGGAGCACGATCTGGGAAATGCGTATGTGCCTCTTTGAGGGGAATATGACAGGACTGGGTTTATGACAGGTTGAGGGGAGTGATATTGACAGGTTAATCAATTTCTTTTTATGTGTCAGACAGCCAGTGTCACTGTGAATAATACAAGTTATGGAATAAAAGAAAAGCCCGACGAATATAAGGAAAAGCTCGACGAATACAAAGAAAAGCTCGACGATTATAGAGAAGAAAGAAGCACAGTACATCAAAACGCCCACCCCATCCCCCCAATGACCAAACGAATAGAAAAAGAAAATGACGAAAACAAACAAAAGCAAGATTACAGCATCACCTCCAAGGGACGTACAACGGCCTAAATATCAACGTCTCTAGGAGGTATTAGCGGTGACAGCCCTAGACAGAATCAAACAACGACGGTTCTCAGCAAAAGCAAAAGCAAAAGCAAAAGCAAAAGCAAAAGCAAAAGCAAAAGCAAAAGCAAAAGCAAAAGCAAAAAAAGCCTAGGCAGGCCCCACGGACGGCGACCGCCGCGGAAGCTGCCGCAGCTGATCCGCCGCCGCCACAGCCGCCGCCGCCGTATCAGCCGCCGCTAGCCCGGCGACCGCCTGGGCCACCTGATCCAACGAAGCCGCTACAGGGACAGCCTGCTGATGCTGATGCTGATGCTGGTGCTGGTGCTGATGCTGATGTTGGTGTTGGTGTTGGTGCTGGTGCTGGTGCTCGGGCGGATCAGTCACCATGGGGTCTCCCCCAGCCGAAGCACCCGGCCCCGCCACCGACGCACGTGCCGCGTCTTCCGCCTGCCGCACAGCAGGCGCCCGGTGCACAACAGCCTGGGCAATAGCCTGAGCGGCAGCCTGGGCCGTAGCAGTACCGGCAGCAGAAGGACCCTGCGAAAAGATGCTATTCAGCACGGCCGGCGGCTCCGGCACGTTGCCCTGGGTCTGCAGCAGGCGGCGCTGCAAATCTATGCAGTAATCGCGCAAGGCATCGTTTTCGCGTTGTACTTGGGCCCAGTGGGCTTCTTTTTGGGCAAAAAGGTTGTTTTGCTCTTCGAGGTTTTTAATGTGACGTTCTTTGCGTTCGCGGAATGCTCTCTATTAAATTGGGAAAAATGGAAACAAAAGTCCCACCACCAAAAAAAATGGTGGCGGAGAGGGTTGAAAAAAAGTTAGTTACGTAAGATCTTAGGAAGCAGAAATTTTTGAAGAGTTTGGGCGTGAGTGGGCAAGGTTCAAAAACACCAAAAAAAGAATGAATAAACACCAAAAAGAAAAGAATAAAACCAAAATAAAACGAAAAAAAACGAAAAAAAAAGAAGAAAAAAAAGAAAAAGAAAACCTGGGCGCATTTTCTCTTTCAGTTCCTTTGTTTTTTTTTTCGCGTCACGAAATTGCTTGTTTTCGTGCCATTTTTTTTTTATTTCGAAGCATTTCTGCACTTTAGCCAAACTCAGCCCAAAAAAAAGCTGGATTTGATGCCAATTTGTGCCGTTTGGGGGACAAAGGCAAGGCAAGGTAAAGTATTGGATTGAATTCCATAGCATGGCATGCACAATGTTACAGTCATTTGCTTGATGATTGGGACAGTTTGGAGACACAACAATAGGCCATTACATACCTGGGCGGCTCTGTTTTGTGCCGCCCGCTTAGTCCCCGAAAGAACACGACGCGGGCGTTGACGGCCATCTGCAGTTTGGCCGTCATGGTCGGACATGTCCATGACAGACGGGCCGGATAGCGGGATTTCCGACGCCGTGGCCAATGCCGGCTGTAGCTGGGCAAGCTGGCCGGGCGCCGGCGCTGAAATAGGCATCATGCTGGCCTCGGGTACTGGCACGGGCGTGGTGTTCATGGAATCTATCGGCACGGACATGGGCGCGGTTGTGACGGCAGTCGGTAGCGACGGCGGCGGCGGCATTGTGACGGCGAGCGGCGCGGCGAGCGGAGCAGACATGGTCATGGTCAAGGGTACCGACATGGGCTGCACGCCCACGGTAGCAGGCGCGGGAGTGGCAGCGGGAATCGCCGCAACTACCCCCGAAGTAACAGGGACGTGCACGCCTTCTCCACGGAGCTCCGCGCTGTGCTGCTGCATAAAGTCGCTGTTGGGTGTGGGCGCGGACTCGGAGCGCTGCCCGACGGCAATGGAGGCGACACGGCTGGCTTGTTCGGCAATGTTTTCGAGGTTTGATGCGGCGGCGGCAGCAGCAGCAGCAGCAGCAGCGGCGGCGGCCTGGGCTGACTGCGAAACGGACGAGGGGTCTGGACCGGGAGCGTTTTGCAGCAGTTGCATGCTAGCAGCAAGTTGGTTGTCTGGCTCGGACGGGTTGGTGTATTCTTCATATCCCGGCATTTCGTTTTTGATTTCCGCCGACATTGCGTGATTGTGTATGTGGCAGAGCGAAAGCGTGTCGATCAGATGAAGCGACGGAATGACAAGCAGCAGAAGATTTGCGCAAACGGCTGAGTAATATAGCAGTAGTGATGAATGCGCCGGCAGAATTCTATAAGATCCCCCCCAGAAAAAAAAATTACTTTTTTTTTTATTTAGCGCAGACAAAGCTATGGCCAGGAAAGCTATAGGGCGCAGTGCAGTGCAGTGCAGTGCAGCAAGTAAAAGTACAGTGCACAGAGTCGGTCTCGGATATGTAAGCAAAACAACGCCTGCAGCTGAGAAAAGAAACAAAAGAAACGATCGGATTCGTTACGGTGGGATGAATTGCGATTCTGAAGCAGGCGGGCAATTAGTCCAGAAAAAAAGAGAAGAAAGAAAAGGGCAAAAAGAGAAGAAAAAAAGGGCAAAAAGAGAAGAAAAAAAAGGGCAAAAAGAGAAGAAAAAAAAAAGAGCAATAAAAAAACAGGCAAGGCTGGGGTAGAATCGGGCTAAATCAGGTTCTTCGGAAGCTTCTAGCAGAGCTCGTTTGGAAATTCTCACAAACACAAGAGAGAAAAATAAATGAATTAAATGAATGACAGCTGAAAGAGAAGAAAACGAAAAGACAACAATTGGCATTGACGCGACATACGGTTTGGTTTGTACAGTGTGGCCAAAGGTCGCTGAATTGAAGCAAAATTTTGCAGTCTGAAAAAAGATTCCCCAAGACGCGACAAAAAAAAAAGCTCTAATTTTTTCTTGTTTGGTGGCAGGACAAGACCCATTTTCGAGTGTTCCATTTCTTGCCTGTTTTAGCAGTCGCACAGCACACTATAATTGAAAATACTAATTAATACAGACAGTGTCTGCTCTCTAGATGCCCAAGATCTAAATTGCTACTTACCAAAAAGTCCAACAGCAGCTTGCCAACAAGTCTCAGACAGGGCAGACTTGAAGTTTACAGTTTTTTTTTTTTAAAAGTGTAAAAAGTACGTAGAGTAAAGGCAATGTGCGCTGTAATGCGTCTGGGTTCGCACTATAAGTACCTACGCAGTATGTGGTCCGGGCTATGCTTCGTAGCACAACAGTCCGACACCCGAGGCTGGCGAGAATCTTGTGTAAAAAACCATTGATTAATTTACGTTCGCCTTGATTCATTATCTGAAAAAAAAAAAAAAAAAAAACACTATTTGTCGACCCTGTTTAACTCTCATTTCCAGTCATAAATTTCATCAATCCGAGGGGACATGGTCTAGTGGTATGACGGATCCTTAGCATGGTTCAACCAGCTGATTTGGATCAGGTCCGGGGTTCGATTCCCCGTGTCTCCAGATTCCTTTAGAGGTTTCCTTTTTCCTTGCCTGAAACTCTACTGCGTACTATTTTTGCTGATGCGATGGCTGTATGTAGTTTAGGGTTTTGGATCCCCCGGCAAGGCTGCCATGAGACAAACGCTCATTGGTGGATCCTGCAACACTTAGAACTAATGTCAGCCTTGCCACTGACATCGCGCCTCTAAGAGCTGATTGCTCTCTTCTTGTTTTGTTTCTTTAGTTTTATAATTCATTTTTCTCTCTTATTTCTTTCAATAATACCAAACTCTATTACCCAGCCTTCTTCCACCGTCAAATAGACGCCCGTCTTTTTACTCTCCATCGCAAAATCTCCCAGTTCCTTATGCAACAATGAGCTTGCTAGTCGAGTTCCTCAGCCAGATCCGCAGCCTTGTCAAGGCGCCCGACGGCGGCGGCCAGCTGGGCGAATGGCTCAAAGTTGAGCCGACGGCATCCGACACGTATTTTAAGTTGGCACAGGAGCTGCGCACGCAGTTCCGCGACGCCGCCGCCGTCGAGGCCGTAGTCAACAAGTGCTTCCCGGACGAGGACGTGCCGCCCGGCCAGGTGGCGCCGTGGCCGAGTTTTGTCGCGTTTATGCGCGAGTATGTCATGTACTGGCGCGACGCCAATTTCGACGACTTGGCAACCACGCACGAGCGGCTGTGTACGCTGACCAAGTAGGTAGTATTTACTTGTACGAACGTACAAGCTCTGCTAAACGTACATGCCATGTAAACGTACAAGTCCTACCACGTAAACGTACTCGCCCAGCTAACCGCCGGCAGCGCTTGCGGTACCGCCTTTGCGCATCCGTCCTACGGCACGATCCTCCTACAGGCATGCATGTCTCTCTCGGAAGCCCTCGCGCGTCTCACCATGGCGCTCAACAAGCGGCCCGACTTGATGGCACGCCAGCGCCGCGGCGGCGACGAGGAGCGCAAGACGATTACCGAGATTTGCGCCGAGATCCTGCAAAAGATCTTCACGACGTGTCTAACCGACCGGTCGAGTGCGCGCAACGCCAAGCCCGAGGGCAAAAAGGTCGGCGTGTACATGTTTGCTAATCTCACACTCAAGCTGCTATTTGCCGTAGGTGGACCCTGGACGGACTTGCTACCAATAGTAGTTCAAGTATACTGTATTACGTACTAACTTCAGCAGTGCCACCGCAAACAACTCGCCCAGCAAATCTTCACCAACATTGAAACAAACTCGCCGCCGCTAGCCCTCTACCCCGCGGCCCAGCGCGTCACCTTCTTGTACTACCTCGGCCGCTTCTGGTTCAGCAACAGCTCGTACACACGTGCCTCTCTCGCCCTGCAAGAAGCCTACGCGCAGACCCCGCGCAGCTGTCTGCGCCACCGCGCCCTAATCCTGTCGTACCTGCTCCCAACCAACATTCTGCTGGGCCGGTTCCCTTCTGCTGCGCTCCTGCAGCGGCCTGAGATGCAGGAGCTTGCGCCGCTGTATGGCACGCTGTGCCAGGCGCTCCGGTGTGGCAATCTCCCGCGCTACCAGACGCTGCTGGCGCTGCATCGCGAGTATTTCGTCAGCAAGGGCGTGCATACGGCCTTGGCGTATGAGGCACGAGCTATCTTGTGGCGGTCGTTGGCCAGACGCGTTTTTCTGCTGACGTATACACCGCCGCTGCCGACGGACGAGGCCGCGTCCAAGAAGGCGCCACTGCTAGACTTGGGCGCGTTGCTTGAGATGGCCGAGATGATGCAGCAGCATCTAGAGGCTGCGCCACCTCATAGTATCGCTGGTACGTTTGAACTTTTATAGTCACAATGTATGTATTACCTTCTAACGATCCGAATACATACAGCCTCGGCAAACACAAAACTCACCAACAACCTGCATCTCGTCCCGTCATCGTCTTTCTCCCTTGGCTCATCGGTCTCGGCCTCTGCCCTCCTACCGCACGAGGGAGTCATAAGTGGCAGCCAAACAGTCACATTCGAAGCCATTGAGCTTCTGGTGGCGTCGCTGATTGACATGGACCTGATGCATGGCTACATCTCGCACTCTTACCGCAAGTTTGCGGTGCTTGGAGCACGCGGCAAAGATCCGACCGTGGTTGGCTGGCCGACAGTGGCAACGGCGATTCGCGAGCGGAGATATGACGAGGACTTTGATATGATGGCGGTGCCGGGCTGGGTGCGTAGTTAATATGAGTATGGGATAATATAATAAGAAGACTACATTTGTAAATATGACTAGAATATGGCACGTAAAAGAACTAGTAAGCACTCAAATATGGCACGTAAAAGAACTACTAGTAAGCACTCGTAAAATATGAAACTCGCAAATCATGATATATACCTCGGCGCTCTTACAGCTCGCCCATCGACGGACTGCCGCCCAGGGCCTTCTTGGCCAAAATGTCGTCGGCAATGTGGTCCAACCAGGCAGCCATGCGGTAGCCAGCCTGGGCCACCTGCTTCTCAACCACCAGAGCAGCAGCTAGGTAGTAGTCACCAGAGAGTTCCTGGCCCGAGATGGCAGCAGCACCTTCGGGGAGGACTACGGATCAGGTTAGCACAGGTATACAGAGAAATCAACGTCGCAGGAAGAAATTACCGTGAGAGCACACCAGCTTGTTGCATTCGCGCGACCACTGCAGCCCGGTCTTGATCGGGTCGCTGTAGTCCAGGCCGTCCAGCCACGAGTCGGCCTCCTTGGCAAACTTGCCCTCCTTGATCTCCGTCACCAGCGACTGAGCCCAGCCGTGCGCATAGCCGTTGGGCTTTCCGCGCACGCCAATCCACTTCTCGGCAATCGTCGAGTCCCACACATGGTGCAGGTTGAGGTTGACGTTGTGGAACTTGACCTTGATGCCGTTGCCACCGCGCTGCACGTCCTCGTTGTGCAGCGGCTGGTGAAGGTCGCCGACAAAGTGCACGATGAACTTGGCGGCGTCCTGGCGCTGCACGAACGACAGCGTCAGGTCAGCGGCGCGTGCAGTGTAGTTGGCCAGCGCCGTGATGATGCAGCCGCCAGCCTTGCAGTCGCGGTCAAAATCAACGCTGCATTCGTGCGGCGGCGAGTCCTTGGCGTCGATGAAGTGGAAGTTGCTGGTGAAGCGGCCCCAGCTGGTGTAGCGGATCGAGTCGGCCCAGGTAGCAACGCTGGCGAGATAGTCGTCGTTGGAGCTGTGGAGGAGCTCCTGCAGGTAGGCCTGGGTGGTGTTGGAGACAAAGGTCGAGGCAATATAGGCAGTGGTTATGTGACCAAGAGAGCCCCAGGCGGCTACGGATGGGATGGCGGCGAGGCTGGTGAGCAGGGTGATTGCTTTCATGGTCAGCTTAATGGAGGATGGAAGATGAGAGCTGCAATAATAGTTGAATGGGTGTTGTTGTGGTAGTTGTTTACTATAGAGAAAACAAGGCTGAGAAAAAAAAAAAACAAGAAAGAAAAAAAAAAAAAAAGGGAGAGACGGCGAAGTTAAGCAATAACAAAAATAGCAGAGAGAGGACGCTATATTGTCTTAGTTAGCAGTCAAATAAAAAGGAGTCGTTGAGAAATCGAGGCTTGGTTGATTGTTTGCGCTGGCCGCGCTTGTAACCCTGTCAGTTGTTCGGGTAGAGATAACATATGCTGGTTGTACGAAGTTAACGCTCCATAGTACTTGTAATTGATACTACAGGTCACGACTCTACTACAGGTCACAGGCTCTACTACGTATGACGCGTTGTGTACGGAGTATGATAGGCGCTACATGTGGGCCTGATAGGGTTCCACTAGGGTTGCGGCAGACAATTAAAAAGCTTAATTTTGTAATCCGTAGTAGTAGTAGTATCTTTTAAATCTATCAAATCACTCATCACTCAGTTATCGCTGCCCTGCATTGCACTGCCTGCTTGTTCGCCTGCATCAAAAGCTGCATCAAAAACCGCGTGCATGTCATGTTCATCTGCAACACTGGAATGAATCCTTTCAATCAGTCTAAATTTCAGCCTCAGCCTTCAGCTCTAGTATTTACAGTAGATATTATGTTATCGACTCC
This sequence comes from Thielaviopsis musarum, assembly GCA_001513885.1. Taxonomy (NCBI): domain Eukaryota; kingdom Fungi; phylum Ascomycota; class Sordariomycetes; order Microascales; family Ceratocystidaceae; genus Thielaviopsis; species Thielaviopsis musarum. The sequence continues at coordinate 12,978 of LKBB01000318.1, forward strand.
AAGCGCTCTTTCTCCTCCGTCAATTCCTCCATGACTGTATCGATGACTCTGCGCTTCACTGACTCTTCCGCTCTTTTTTCCCTTTTTATTTTATTTTCCGTCTTTTCCCTGCTCTTTTAGCCTTCCCCGCGCCCACTGAAAATGCTAATCGGCAAGGATGACCTTCCGCTTTTAGGCGTGTGATGCTTGCTGCAATGACCTGATAGCCTCTACTTTAGCTATATAGAACCACTAAGAAATAAAAATAAAAGTTAATCGCTACAAAAATAGTCCTTCCACGTCATATCACTGCCCTGTGATTGGCTGTGTCTGCTGATAAGCTCTTTTTTTTTTTCCTTTGCTAACGGTCACCGACAAATTGTCACGGACTGTATTTCCTTGTTGCGTCGCTTTAATGTTTTTTTTTTTTTTTCACGTTTTACATTTTGGTCAAGATATTTAAACAGCTTCACCTCCAGTTTTTGGAATCTATTCCAAGCTTCTTTATCTCTTTGTATCATTTACGAGCTTTTATATTTCCCGTCGCGCGCGACTTTGCATCTTTTATCGCTGCTTCAAGCCTTATCGCTTCCACTCAGCGCATTGCTTGGCTTTGCTTCGCTTCGTCTTTATCCATCGCCATCTTCTCCATCTTCATCATCGCCATGGCTTCATTAATAGCTTCAGCCATCGCGGTGGCTTCCGGCCAAGACATTGGAACTGCCATGTCCGGCATTTTTGGTAGCATCAGCTTGACCGCCTGGATTTGTTTGCTAGTGAGTTTTTATTAATCACACACGTCCGCTGTTGTACCTGCAGATTAAATTAACCAACTCCTGCTTATCTCCACTACAGACACCACAACTTATCGCCAACTACAGAGCCCAGAGCGCTGACGGCCTGTCGATGGCCTTTTTGGTTATTTGGCTGTTTGGTGACATTACCAACCTGTCTGGTAAGTTTCCACCCTTTTGTCCCCCCCCCCATCTTTTCAGCTCTGAATCTAGTACGCCATCGGCCGCTAACAAACGGGTCTTCTCCACATCTGCAGGCTCTATATTGACAGGACTTGCGCCGACGGCAATGGCCCTGGCCATTTACTTTTGCTTTGCCGATGTGATTCTCATTTCGCAGTGCGTCTACTACAACAAACTCAACGCGCGCCGCAAGGCCCGCGAAGCTGCTCATGCCGCTTCCGCTGCCACCGCCGCCGCCGTTGCCACCGCCACCGAAGAATCGCCGCTGCTGAGCCACTCCACCGACGCTGTCACCCTGCCCGGCTCGCATATTCAGCACACCACACACACCGAGTCGGCCATTGACCCGCTGCGCAAAGCCGTCGTTGGCGAGGACGAGACGACCGACGCCAAGCCGTGGCTGCACAACGCGCTGAGCCTGGCTGCCGTCTATGTCGTCGGCTTCCTGGGCTGGTACATGTCATCCAAGCTGGGCGCCTGGAGCAAAGACCCCGCCGACACGCCCGCTCAGGACAGCTCGAGTCCGGCCGCCGTAGCCGGCCAGGTGTTTGGCTACATTAGCGCGCTGTGCTATCTGTGCGCGCGCATTCCGCAAATCATCAAGAACTGGCGCGAGAAGTCGTGCGAGGGCCTGGCCCTGCTCTTCTTTCTGCTGTCGCTGACGGGCAACCTGACGTATGCCATTAGTCTGCTGGCATTTTCCCAGGATAAGAACTACCTGATCAAGGCGCTGCCGTGGTTCCTGGGCTCAGCAGGCACGATTGTCGAAGATAGCATCATCTTTGTGCAGTTCCGCATGTACGGCGACGCGCCGCGCCCGGCTGTCGTCGAGACCAGCGAGGCGTAGGCTATCCTGTTTTCTTTTTTTTTTTTTTGCTTTTTATCGGGCTTTTGCTTTCGCGTTGGGCGTTTTCTTTCTCTCTCTTGGCTTTCAAAACAGAGTACAGAGGTTTTATGTGTGTTGGCCATTTAGTTGGGCGTTTTTGTTTCTCTCTCTTGGCTTTTAGGAAAAAGGTACAGGGTTTTATGTGTGTTGGCCATTTATGGAGTAGTTGGGCGTGATATTCATTTATTCATTCATGGGATCTATCGGGGCTGCACTGCAGTTAAGTACATACAGACTCAATATTTACTCCGCATTCATGTTGTCTTCTCGCCCGACTTGTTTATACCCCATCACGTGGCTCCTTTACACAGCTCTGGCTTATTACTGGCCGGGCAACTGAGAAGTCTTGGCTACTTTACATAGCCTCGGGCGGGGTTGTCTCTCAGCGAGAGACAGGCCAGTCAGTATATTGCATCACAAAAATCCAACCTCAGTAAACCGCCATGCTTGTGCTTGTCAGCTATGGATGCTGTCTTCTGGTGTTTGTATCAGAGTATTTTGCGCTTGTTTCTATCGGAGACAAGTGCCTGGCAGATCAACTCGAGAATCAGCCGCAATGCAGGAAAAATGTAGGAAAAATGGGTTAAAAGCAAGAGGGACTATTTTATACGTCTCGTAGCAGCGCCTTAGTCGCTTGATTACAAGCCGTTTCTTCTTTGGAATTTGAGCCAGCGGGTCGTGGTACTATACCAGTATCCCCACGTTTCAGAACAACGCAGCTGCATATTCTGGGATAGCACCACAACCCGAGGAAAAGAGCTGCACATTCTGGGATAGCACCACAACCCGAGAAAAATAACTTGAAGAGGGACCCCAAAGTACTACTGCCATACTACAAAGCGCTAATTAGGTGCGGAATCTTTACTGTAGCATATCTTTACCGTAGCATCTGGGCGAGTGATTGGCTGTGGATGTGACAGTTAAGTCTTGGCACTCGAAAAGACGGCTGCGTATAAGCGGTAAAGCACGGCAGTGCTCAAGCTTACAGCGGAAAGATCGACAGGCCGTGTCTTTACAGTACTTTGTACAGGCCTTCTCCCTTTCTTAGCTTATGCATAGCACGTTCCAGCCAGTTAATCGATACATTTGGCAGATATGTACAGAGTCCAGAGTATACGGAGTACGACTCTGTATTTCTGCCCCCGGACTTGGACGGCGCTTGTTCTCGCCCAAGTCGAACAAACAGTACAGTGCACATTGCATTGTCTACTTGTAAATCGACGCTAATGCTACTTCATCCTCCGAACTTATGGCACAGTTAGCGGAGCTTAGTGCCGGTGACAAGTAAACCAGGGCGTATTAGTGTGCGCCTTGGCCTTTAAAGCGGATTTCATTTATGCAGGCAGGCAGCGCAATTGGCCTCTTATAAACAGACCAACGGCCCGTCTCGGCGCTCACCGTCGACTAGGCCGCTGCCACTTTATATATGAGGCATCACATCTTGTCGTAAGTGCTCGTATGTGTCTATAGTACTATTAGTACTCCGTAGTACCTCCACTAAATCGCCGGTTCTGTACGCAGTACCTTCTTGCCCTTCAACAGCTTCTTGCCTTTTAAACCGCATGTGCCGACCGCCTCTTCTCTCCACAGCAGGCACGGAAACATCAACAAAGAAGTGCCCCAAAGTTCTCATTCTTTTCTTCTACTCTTTTTTCCCCCTCTTCTTCTTTTCCTCTTCTATTTCTGCTTGTCCTCACTGGAATTATCCATTTATCCCTAGCCCGCGTGCGCCAACGCCTACCAAGCTCCAACCTCAATCCTGATTTCCATCTTCATTTTGGAACTTTACTTTCATCTCAGTATCGCTTATTGCTTCTTCTACGACACTGTCGTCCCTTTTTATTATTATTTTTTTGCCTCATTTCCACGGGCAAATTGCCGATTATCCTATTAAACCTCATCTTGCCAATGGCTCTCTCACTTTCTTCTCTCTTCCTACTGGGAGCCTTTGCTCCCCATGTCATTGGAGCTCCTCCCCCCCCTCCCCCTTCAGCCAACAACCAGCCTGTCCCTGTCCCGGTCGCTCTTGTCTCTTCTCCATCGGTCGGAACTCAGCTGTATGCGAAACCGGTCTCGTATGACCTCTTTCGCAAGTCTGTCGATGTCCCCTCCAGTCGTGTTCTGCACCGCCGAGACGACGATATAGATGTTCCCGTCTACAACTTCTCCTCCGTCAGCTACAATGTGGCCATTGACATTGGCTCTCCCGCTCAGCAAGTCCGCGTCATTATTGATACGGGATCTTCAGAGCTTTGGGTGAACCCCAACTGTAACAAGGCCCAATCGGTTCCCCAGAAGATCCTGTGTCTGGATAGCGGGCACTACAACGAGTCAGAGTCATCAACGAGCAAAACATCAGCGTTACGGAGTCAGATTCAGTACGGCATTGGTGCGGTTGAGCTTCGTTATGTCTCTGATCATATTGCGCTACCCGGGTCCGATATTTCTGTCCAAAACGTCATTTTTGGCCAGGCAACGGATAGCCACGACATGAACCAGGGAATCATGGGTTTGTCGTTTGGAAAGGGCTATAACCTTGGGTACGCTACATTTGTAGACGAGCTCGTGCTGCAAAATGTGAGCAATATCCGCGGCTTTGGCATGGCCCTCGGGAACAAGGACGAAGAACACGGCGGTGTCTTGACCTTTGGCGGCGTCGACACAAAGAAGTTTATGGGCCGTCTTCACACGGAGCCTATTATTTTGCCCACAAACAGCCAAGATCTCTATCGGTACTGGGTCCGCCTCAGCTCGGTCGGTGTGACCACAGGCAAGAATAGCCGCACATTTTCTAACTCGTCGGCGGTTGTGTTCTTTGACAGTGGTGCCACGCTATCATACCTGCCGACAAGTGTGGTCAAAGCCATGGCGAGCGCGCTCGATGCTACGTATGACAACGCTTGGGGTCTGTACAGAACATCGTGCAGCAGCAACACAACGATTGATTTTACATTTGGTGACTTTGTCATTAATGTGCCGCTCAGCGAGTTTGTGTGGGACATGGGCGTTGGGTCTTGCTTCCTCGGCGTTGAAGCTTCGGACGATATTTATCTGTTGGGCGATACATTTCTGCGCTCTGTCTATGGTAAGTTTATTGTATATTGACCGCAATCTTTAACTGACTCTTGTAGCTGTCTACGACATGGACACACCGGCCATCCACTTTGCGCAGTATGTCAACTGTGGATCCAATGCGCACCTGATTCCGGCTGGCGCCAACAAAACGGCCGACTTTGAGGGCGAATGCAAGCCCCAGGAAACGACCAAAATCACCAATAACTCCAGCTCGGCAAGCGAAAACAGCCAAACCAGCGAGGGGAGTGGCAAGAGCACGGATAGCAGCGCAGACCGGCCCATTCAGAGTGCACTCATGGCAGCGGTTGTTGCTGTCGGCGTGGTCTCGATTCTTCTATAGGCATTTGAACGCCCCTGGATTCCCTGTTTTATTTTTTTATTTTTTTTTCTGTATTTCTAAGTTTCATCCCTTTTTGTTGTTTCTGTTACGGCTGGCCGTCACGATGTCACATTCCTGTTGACTTTGGGCGTTTGCCAAAGCACAGTTTCTATTGTTCTATCTATTGTTCTAGATCATTCCTACTCGTGCTTGAGGAGCTTGGAAGTTTGTTTTTACGGCGTTTGGCGGCAGGGCACTTACTTGTATCCTTATATAACTGAATTAACAATCAATTCAATATTCAGATTTGTTTTTTCGCTAACAATAGGGAGTCTGCTAAACAAAATGAAGCCAAGAGGTTATGCAGGCAGTTTCGGATCTTCTGTCGTGGGCCCTTCTTGGCCGAGCCAGGTTGGTTTAAAGGCGAGAAGTTTCTTGGCTATATTTATAAGGGAGGGCGCGAAAAGGAGAAGCACCAAGACTTTGCCAAGACCCGGCAGAAGGCGACCAAAAAACAAAGCTGGATGGGCGAAATGAGAGTTGTTGTGTACTAGAGATCGACGACTAGTACTAGTAGTAGTAATAATCGTCGTCGAGTTAATTGACTATAAACTACCATGGAGGCCATTTCAGGGGAGGAAAGGCGCTGGCTGTGATCTTGGCATTTGGCAGCTGCAGAGATTAGGGCTAGAGGCTATTGCCAGCCTTTACAGCAGCAGCAGCAGCAGCAGTAGTAGTAGTATTATTAGTAGAAACGCACACGAGGGCAAGAGCTGCAGGTTTCCCTTGATTTCTGTGGAGAGCAAAAGTCAAGGAGAAAAGGGAAAGAAAGAGAAAGAGGCGGAAAGAAGCTGTCTTGTTGCCATTTTGTATCCCTTGTTTATTGGCCTTGGGTTTTTTTTTTTTGTTCCTGGATTTTAGATTCTTGGCGTTGTTCAAGTTCTTGGCTTTATTATTCATTGCTTGACTATTGATTTAAATGGGCACATGCCTACAGTCTCTTCTTGTTGTCGTTTTTCCCTTCCTCTCTTTTCTTCTTGGCCGGCGATACGTGAAGTTTTTCGGTTTGCAGTTACACTTTCTTTTTTATTTTTCTTTTTGTTTGTTTTGTCCATTTTCGGCAAACCCATTCGCTCCTTTCAAACTTTATTATCCGTCCCCCAAACCCTAACCACACGGGCCTCTCCCTCCAATAATGCGCTTCTCAACTGTATTCACTGCTGCTACACTGGCAGTCTCGCCGTCGCTGGTTGCGGCGGCGGGAAAGCTCGGCTTCTCGCTGGGAGCAGTCAACCCAGACAACTCGTGCAAGTCGCAGCAGGAGTACGAAAAGGACTTTGATGCGATTGTGGCGGCGTCCGGGTCGAAGCTGGTGCGCGTGTACGCGGCGGGCCAGTGTGATACGGCCAAGAACATTCTGCCGGCGGCCAAGGCCAAGGGGTTCCAGGTTGTGCTGGGAATTTGGTAAGTTGCTCTCTGTACGACCTGACGGCAACTAGAAAAAAAAACAAGACTAACCGCCAGCTAGGGCCTATCCCGAAGAATCGTATAACCTCGACAAAGACGCCATCATCAAGTACGGCGCCAACTACAAGGACCAAGTGTATGCCGTCACCGTCGGCTCCGAGACACTGTACCGCAAGGAGTTCACTGGCAAGCAGCTCGCCGCCAAGCTCAAGGACTTCAAGACGTCGGCGCCGCAGTACAAGGTCGGCACGGCTGACAGCTGGAACAAGTTCCAAGACGGCACGGCCAACGCCGTGATTGCCGAGGCCGACATCCTTCTGACCAATGCATTTTCGTACTGGCAGGGCCAAGACATTAACAATGCTACCAGCATGTTTTTTGACTCGGTCATGCAGGCCTTTGGGCACATCCAGGCCATTAGCGGCTCGAATAGTAAGCCGGAGTTGTGGGTCGGCGAGACGGGCTGGCCGAGCAAGGGCACAAAGTACCAGAACGCGGTGCCGAATCTGACCAATGCAGCGCGCTTTTTCAAGGAGGGCGTCTGCGGCATGGTGGATTGGGGATTCAATGTGTTCTCTTTTGAGGCGTTTGACGAGCCGAACAAGGCGGCGGCCGTGGGCGATGATGGCAGTGTGGCCGACGAAACTAGTTGGGGCGTCATGAACGCGGATCTCAGCAAGAAGTATAACATCCAGTGCTAGAGAGACAAGCCCTATTCGTAGTCTTAGCTGCAGCATATATCTGCTTGAATATACTACTTTTCATAATATTAAAAACGATGAGAATCGGGAATGCACATCGTAGATGACTTATTCATCTGTATAATATATTTGTGTACTATTTATCCACAACGAGAATGTAGAGATTATGGACAGATCCGGTAGTTAAAAAGGTCGAAACCAACCAAAGAGAAAGGAAATAAAAGAAACAATTAGAACGCGTAAATGCCGTATGGGATGATGGAGGCGGGAAAAAAAAAACAAGTGTCAGTGGCAGGTATCTAGAGAAGAGATCCAAAGCCCTAAAGACTTGGAGGCAAGGGAAACAGAAAAAAAAATGAAGAGATCATGTCGTCATCAGAGACATAGCAAGGCCAAACCGCTCAGTAAAAGGGCTTGCCTCTGGTGCGCAGGGGACTATGAAAAACTTGTTAGCATTCCGTGAAGTCGGTCTAGGATATTCGAGCAAAACACGTACCCGCAGCCCTGAGTAGTGACGACGCCATATGGGCAGTCGCCGGAGGTCTTCTTGCTGAGAACCTGGTTGGCGAAGATGGGCGTCTTGACGAGGTTGGCTGAGGCACCGTAGAAGCCGGCGAAGAGAATGGTGAGAACAGTGGCAGCCTTCATTTTGGCGAGGTTTTTTTTTTTTGTTTCTGTTTCTTTGAGAGGGTTTGAATGGTGGTTGAAACTCGGATCGAGGGAAATAGTGGGAGCAAATATGTAAAAGGCAAAAAAAGAAAAAAGAAATTAAGTTAGAATGGTAAAAAAAAAAAGTCGAGTACAGACCAGCTGCGAGGAGAGAAAAAGAAGTTGATTTGTTGGTTGTGAGCAAAAAAAAAAAAAGGCTAAAGAAAGGAAAGAAGAAGAAAAGAAGAAGAAAAGAAAAGTAAAAGCAAGAAGGAAGAGAAGAAGAAAAGATTATCTATTCTATTCTGTCTTGTTTCACAGGGGTTCAGAAATTAACATGTAAATAATTAGGCAAAGAAACTTCGGACAATATTTCTTGATTGGCTCGGCAGCTGCCCGAAACCATCGTTCAAGTGGAGAAGCAGTTAATTTCTACTGCCTGCACAAGTGAGCTAGTTCGCAGTACTACAGAGGTACTACTAGTACTAGTGCATAGTGACAAGAGAGAGAGAGGCGAACAGACATGTAACACTGGGTGTCAGGGACGGTGGACCGACGCGCGTTTCATAGCGAGCTGAAACAGAAGAGCCACATGCCTGCCTGTCTATCAGCATCTTTTACTTCATACAGTACTTGCCCAAGTTATTACCTCTACGTACACCTAGAAGCAGCTATCGCCAAGTTTACTTTGCCGACAATTTAAGCTTCAGCAATGATTTCAACGGTTTTTTTTTTTTGGGTTGTTGATTCTCGTAAACGCCCCCAAACGGGGGAGGGAAGTTTGTTTTTAGCCACTGTGCGGTTTCTATTCGATTAATTGGCCAGAGCACCCACCGTCTGTCAGAATAAGGAAATTCGAACAAGGTCCCCCCCCCCCCCCCC
>LKBB01000322.1:0-15270 GCA_001513885.1 Thielaviopsis musarum
GGGGGGGGATTCGTAAGAAAGCTAGAATAGGAGCTTTGCTTGGGCTTGGGCTTAGGCACATGAAGTTAGGCTTTGGAATGGGCCTTTTTTAAAAAGCAACATTCTTTCTTACCCGTTGATTTTTTTACAAGCTAACAATTGCATACTGCATGTGGAGCAGGAGAATTGCTAGCCACCTCGATACTCTTTCCTTTTCTTTCTCTTCATTTTTCCTCCTTTCTTTTACCCGACTTCCACGTTTTCCGCTCAGCCCAGCCATCGCTTCACTAACCTATTACGAATGACAAATTCCGGAGATTTTTTTCTTCTTCTTCTTCTTCTTCTTCTTCTTCTTCTACTTCTTCTTCTTTTCCAGCTGGATTTAACGAGCTTGGGTGTTTCTCCTTTCCTTACATTCTCTTCCTTCTGAGAGCAAATCTCTTGAACTATTGAGCTGTCGCAATCACGTGCAACAAGGAACGTCGTGATATCAGCTTCCTTTTCTCTTTTCCCCCGTACAAACACGAATCCTAGTTCTTTTTCGCTCCTGGTCCAAGTACATTGTTATGCCTATGACATTTTGGCTCTCTGACTCTTTTGCCTTTGATTTATGGTATGGTGGTTTGATTGCCTGCTTTCAAACTACCCCGCCATCTAGTAGTGGTGATATTATATTGAAGCTGCTCTGCAACGCTGTTCGCGGCGGGGTAGCTCAAAAGGGAGGGTGTCGAATACTTCTGGCCTCATGTGACCCGCTCTGGTCACGCTACGAGGGTCTACTGCTTGACTAACCCTATCAAATGACATATCCCCAGACTCATTCTCAGTGTTTAGCTCATAAGCAAATTACCTCTTCTCATGAATCTCAAACATACCTAACATTTCATGCCAAAAGCCCCTTCTTTGAAACATGGCGAGGTTCCTGTAACACATGCAAACTCCCGTGTTTTCCACCTCGTATTTTCCATTATCGTTCTGCCTCCAAAAAATAAACCTTTTATTCGTACGATTCTACCATGTTTCAGAAACAAGTCGAAGCCATGACGACGCGACGTGACTGACGAGTCAAGCTAAGGCCAACGCTAACTAGTACTACTACGACTAAGAATCAGGGCATCATGATACTCACGTCAGGAACAAGATCTGGAAGATGTGCTGTGGCACTGCATCCGTTTAATTTACGCCGTGTAGCAGAAACATGACGATTGCCATCTTCACGAGCCTTGATTGAAATGAAGTTGTAAATGGAACTGCATGCGTAATTACAAGGAGCCCGCCACTGTCTGGATAGCATTAGATCTGCTCGTCTACACTGCTCCGGTCCAGGCAAGCTACTAGTAGTACTTGGCTATTACGTATCTCGGATACCACTTTCGTTTTAATGTGCCTTTTGCAGGGAGCGAGGTCCGGTCCCGACACCTTCTGCATTAGGTCGGCCAGGTCGTTTGTGAGTCCAGCCAAGGAGTGAAATCGTGGAGGTCTTTGGATTAGCGGCGGGGTCTTGCGCAACCAAAAAGTCTATTCCATTTAGTACTAGCAAGTCAAAAAGCGCATATGCCGTTAGTTGTTGTAGACTACCAGGCTACTGATGCAACACCATGAAACATTGACTTTCTTGTTGGTCAGCAAAAGCTCTGAAATCTCTGGGCGCGGGCGTTTTTTGGTTACTAAAAGACTTGGTACTAATTTCATAGCAGGCCTTGCATAAAAGACAACTAGTGAGGTGTTTGGGTCTGTGCCTAAAGCGGGTGAGTTGTCATATGAAGATTATTAGCATTACGCAAAAACAAACTTGATACCAGAATCCCACGAGCACTAGAGCGAAGCTAGAAGCTAGTGGAGCTATGAGCAAAGAAGGAAACGTTTCCTAGAATATCACGCAAAGCGCGCCTGGGTCAAGTTTAGGAAGCAAACAAGCAAAAATACCGAAAAAAGGTTAGTCAAAACGCGAGACTATGACAAGTGAAGCGAGAGAGAGGGGGAGAGAGAGGGAGAGAGAGAGGGAGAGAGAAAGAGCCGCGGATAAAGATGGTGTGGAAAGCTCAAGGGGAAATAAAAATAAGACAGTGCGACCCGACAGAAGCTAAAATGACCAAGTTAGACGTCGGAGAATATTGTCGTTCGGTTTGGTGCTTCCTTTTTTATTCCCCAGCCGATTTACAAGTAGCGTTGTAAAACTTATAAAAGGCTCATTCACTTGTACTTACTTAAGGACTTAAGTATACTTCTACGTAAGAACAGAAAACGACGACAAAGTTTTACAGCAAAGAAGACTACGTAGTAGACTAAGCAAACGGGCCCTCTTTTGCGTTGTATTTATTTTGTTCCTGGTGGGGACAAGAGGCAGAGTTTTCTTGGCCAATAAAACAAACTGGATGGCTTCATGTACAGCTTTTGAGGCTGAAACGTAAAACAGTCAGACAGAAAAAGAGAGCCGGGAAATGACAGGCGCTATGAGGAGGAGTTGCACAAGCAGCCATGGCAAGCGTTATAGCCTGAAAAGTATTTTTACTACTATTTTCTTCCTTTTGTTCACTCAATTCTTTCAATTCTTCCTACTTGCAAGAACAGCCGAGCCGAGCTAGAACCAAAGCCTACACGATGCCACTCAAAAGCCAATTAAAAAACTATAAAAAAAAAAGACAAAGTCTGTGCATCGGGATGTCTTGTTTTAGGCGAGAATAAACACGCCTTTCCTCGACGAAAAAAAACTCGGCGGGCAGAAACAAAAAAGGCTGAGCGTAGAATAAAAGGCTGAGCGTAGAATAAAAGACATAAGGCGAGAAAGAACAAAGAACAAAAACAAGCGCACGTCCTCGTGTTTATATAAATTTTCTGACTTCATGCAGTACTGCTTAATAGTACTCTAACTTCTACCGGGACTTTTGGGTGTGCTTAGTGTTTTGATAAGCGCATATAGGTAATGAATGGGTAGATTAAAGTCAAAAGGGCTTACAAGTAACCCTCATATAGTACCAAAAATACAAGTGTAACAAATGTACCGAAGGATACATGCAGGAGTAGTATGAAGGACTCTTCAAGCAAAGTCTCATATGACACAAGACACAATTGCTCGAGCGATGACGGGATTCAGAGTGAATACCAAATGAATACCGAGTGAATACCAAATGAATAACAGAGTGAATACCAAATGAATACCGAGTGAATACCAAATGAATAACAGAGTGAATACTAAAGTGAATACCTGAGTGAAAAAAAAGCGACCAGGAGGAAGAAGAGGAATTGAACGGAAATTGCCTGTCACTAATATAACACTAACAAATGACAGTAAAATAAGAATAGCGTGAGAAAAAAAAAAGACAAGATGTGACGATGGACAACACCTCATTTAACATTTACAAAGAAGAAAAAAAAAAGCAGCCAGTCAACAGCGTGCGTGCGTGCTATGCTTGACATCATCAGAAAACAGTAATGATTTTCTTGACGGCATCGTAGGCTCGTTTAATAAGTGAGAACATACTTACTTGGTACTTAATAAGTACTGTTTGGGAGCCGGTAGCGGTAAAGTAAAAGTGAAAGTGGAGGTACTGAATCCAAATTCAACTTGGCTAATACTAGTCGGCGTTATTATTCCAGCGCACTCATAGCTGTATAATACGAAACAAGCGTAGCATTTTAACCTAATCGAGCATTGGCGCTAGACTTGAATTGGCCAAGTTCAGGAACCGAAACCTGCTCAGTTACCGTAAATCCACTAAAGGCCGCCGCCACATAAGCCACAGGGGGGTGCACGTAGTTTTTACAGTGGACGGGGCTGATTTGGACGGTCGGTGGGCTGGTATAAACCCCACGCGCTTCAAGTTTGTTCTTTGACATAAGTAAGTACTTACTACTTGTAACTAAACGCAATAGGGGCTCTAGAGAATAGCCGCGCCGGGTTAAACAGACGACCATATGTATGAAGTGATGTTCAAGACCAGATCAGAACAGAACAAAACAACTTAAACACCATGAATACCACTATAACTACACTACTAGTACTTGATAAAAAGGGCACAGATTTTCAACACCTGGCCTTCTACCAAAAAAGCCTAGGCCTAATGCCCTGGCATCTGGCCGACCCTGAATTACGGAATTCGCGTCTTCTGGGCCGGCCTACCCCCTTTATCTAGTCCTTGTTGAGCTCCTTGCTCAACGAAGGAGAGATAGAACCCATCAAGAACAAACCCCAACTTAATCACGCACACAATAAATACACCCAGCGCTCGATCGAGAATCACGATCGATGTGATGTGCAAACTGTGTTTATTAGAGGATTTGCACGGCGACAACGATATGTGGCTCTGAGGCTGTTTTTTTTCTTCTTTTTTCATTTTTTCATCTTTTTTTTCATTTTTTCATTTTTTCTTCTCCCTTTCCTACGTAGCGATTTTGCTGTTGCATTTATTTATCAAGGACTCTGCTAAAACCAGCTTCTAAAACACTGCAAATTCGTGAGCCGTGATTTGCGTACGGTTCTGTGTCGATCTCACACGGGGAAACAGACGCTTATCTCGTTGGTAAATCCATCTTGTTTTTCTACTGCATATGCGAACTTATCTAATTCGCATATTATTTACCGAACCGCAGCATTACACCATCTAGTATCTCTACTACCAGTCTACTCTCATGTCATGTCTCCCATCTAAAGAGCCCTTTTTAAGCTTTGACCTTGCATGAACTACACGAGAGATTAGCCATTCTTAACTTCCAGAAGGCACAAGACCCCCTAAAATGTATACTTACTTCAAACCTCCCTAGTAATAGCTCAACACCGGCTTCCCTGATATCAAGCATGTATTATATGTTTTCTTTTTCTTCGTAGGGCACACAAAAATTCGCCTACTCACTCATCTGAAACGCTTTTTACATCACCATTTAGACGTTTCTTTGCCAAGAAAGTACTTAGTATGACTACCTGCGGTAACAATAAACATGATTGAATCCAAGATTCTTTGCATAGCGGTGCCGGGATGGAGATTCCTATGAATAAAACACTCGATATAGGCCCATCATTTGCAAAAACATGTCATGTCTTCTGCCAATCACTACTTAGCTGGGTATTTGGATAAAGAGAATATCTTTTCTTGTAAAAACGTAGACCTGCTTTGTACATGTTCGAGAAAGACGACCAATAACTTAAGCGAGACTAAAGTAGGCTTGGAGCGTGGGAGTTTGTGAAGCGAACCGGATATGGCGGTACCCACCCAGCTTGCACGCAGGAACAGCGAGAAAACAAGTTTAAACGGATTATAAGGCGACGATCACTCGGAGGTAACTGAGAAAGGAGACCCAACAGCCTGGCAGCTCTGTGCACTTTGTATATCAAGTATAAAGCCGGATAATGATTTTCCTTTGATCCAGTGATCTTTGAGTGTAAGAAAACCGCAGACTAGCCAGAGGGAGGAAAGGCAATACTTGTCACAGCTTGCTAGAACTGAGGAGAAAAATCAAAGAAAAGACGAAAAGGAAAGAAAAAAAGCATTAATAGTACCCATATATGTCAATAGACCAGAAAAGTTGAGACTGGTTGCGGGCTTTTTTTTTTTTTTTTTTTTTTTTTTTTTTTTTTCCAAAGTACTGGAACCCTTGTGCTGATCCAACCGGTTGTTCCCCGTTCAAGGGATGGTCAGAGGAGAGAAAAAAAAGAGAAATACACTTCGTACCCAAGCAAAAAAGAAAGTACAAAGTAGAAAGCGCGGTCCCAAATAGTCCCTTAAATCTCAAGCCAACGAACCATTCATTCACGGGCGATATCCAATGATAAACTCGCCTGTGCTTTTGTTATATCACACGTACACATATATACTCATATCCTTTTTCACATTGTGAAAACAGTATGAAAGCTCGGCGGCAGATACTCAGCCACTCAGACTTCTCCTGATAACTGACGCACAGCGTTGAAAATCTCCGCTTCTCGATATGAGATGATTTGAAGGTGTATCGGCATTCGGGTAGGCTATAGTTCGAGGTATAGTACGAAAGCACTTACACCAAGTTTTACAAGTACAGGAAAGCCATTGGATAGATAAGGTGAGAAAGGAGCGCGTGCAAGATAATATCTTGGAGGCAAAGTGAGAACAACGGCCTGTGGTGTTGTGGCTTGTGACTTGGGCTGCTGTCAATCAAAAAGGTAATAAGGCAATGGCTGGAATTTATACGAATGATGAGGTGGACTTGTACTTTAAAACTCCGTTGAAGGCTCCTGGTGCTTAATACTTGTACTGAATATGCCAGAAAGATCAGCAAAGTGGCGTTTATAAGGGATGGCATCTGTCGTTCTAGCATCTGCTATTAATTCATCTCAACTGCAGAGCAAAAACGAAATGAAGCAAGAAAAACACCGACGCAACCACCACTAGAAATGTCTCGTTGGCTGGCTGGAGAATGATAAGAGACATTTACTTTCCGCCCAGCTTCACATTTGTTGTTGTTGCATGAGGTTCATCAAACGAGCAACCTCCAATAACAAGAGGTGGACAGGGTTGGCTAGTCAGCCGTCCCGGGGGGGGGGGGGGGCCTGATCAGGGTTTGTTCTGTCCAATAAACAGCCTGGCCCGACTTTGGAGGCGTATATAATTTGTTTGGTGGTTTCTGGGTAGAATGGCAGTTTTGTGAGTATTTGTCTGTCATGCTGTTTATGGTTTGCTTGCTGGTTGATTCATGTTGCTGTAATTTCACTGCATGATAAAATCCGAGTGAGAGGAATTAGCGGCGTGAACAATAGGAGGGTAAGGAATGAGAAAAAGAAAACACCAAAAAGAAACACCAAAAAGAAAAGAGAAAAAAAGAAAAGAGAAAAAAGAAAATAGAAGAGAAGAAAAGGGAGAAAAAAAAAAAGAGAAGAAATGAAGCAAAGGCCAACTTTGAGAAACTGCATTTTTAACTGTAACGCGAAAAAAAAAAAAAAAAAAAAAAAAACGGGAGCAGGGAGGATTAGAAGGAAGGAACCTACAGCACTGGCATCCGTGGGAAGGGAAGGAACATTCACAAATGAGCAAGAGCAAGCTAAGTAAGTGAGTGGTGACAACCAAAGCAGGAATTGCAAGGAGACAGAGGCGTCGACGGTGCATACCAGACAGGAACCTCTTTCTCTAGTTTATTTTATTTTATTTTTTATTCTTCATTTATCTATTCTTCATTATTTTTACTAGTACTATTTCTTTCCCTTTTACCCCCAGCCAGATCTTGCTTGCTTCTGCCTGCCTTTTTCCTTGCCAGTTCCATTTCCGCACCCAACTTCCATGTTCATGCCCTCTTTAAACAAGCAGTATCCCCACGCTCAAGTGACGAAACACTTGTCTTGCTTCTTGTTCTAGTCTCTTTCCTTCCTAATTTTTTTTTTCTTTTCCTACTTTCTTTCTTCATCTTCAAGTTTGCTTCACCGCATTCGTTTGTTCTTTCCCTTTGATTATTGGCGTTTCTCTTTTTTCTTAATCAAGCAGGAAATCTGAGGAAAGAAAGAGAAAACTTTTTTTTCTTTCTTGTGTGCACACACAAATTCCATTTCTTTTATTTCTTCTTCTTCTTCCCTGTTCTGCTCTGCATCGGCACCACATCTTGATCGCCATTTTCACCCTCGGCCGCCCATTGAACCAACTTTTCGACGCTCCTTTATTTTGTCCTTGCTTCATCGTCGTCTGTCTATTTATCCATTTTTATATACCGTTGTCTCTTGGCCCCATTCGTCTCTCTTTTCTTCGTCTGTCTTTGTACTATTATTGCTACATCTTCGGCCCTTTTGTCTTGATCTTTTCTTTGGTTCACTTTTTGCTTGTGTTCCGGTTCATTCCTTCATTTATCCATTCTTTGACTCGCTTTCCATGCTATAGCCCACCAAGTTATTCATAACCACTATTTTTTTTTTCATGTCGCACTTTGCGATCGAGCCACCCAGCAACCGAAACCATCCAGAGAAAAATCGACCCGAATACAAACGCATATTACAGATTCTAAGCCACAGACCGACACTAAATCTAAGTCTGATTTTGAATTGAAGTGAATCTGGCCTGGCTTACCTGATTTGGTGACGGAGAGATCATCTGTCTTACTTGTCTCGCCTGTACTTGGTCCCTGATTCTTTGTTTTTCTCACTTTAAACTTCTATTCTTTTGCTTGGTTGAAACATCACAATGCTCGGCAAGCTCAGCCGCTCCAAGTCTTTGAGGAACCTGCGTATAGGGTCCCGAGACAAAGACAAGGACGCTCAACAACCCCCGCCCTTTGTGAACTTCAACAACAACCGAAACGTTACCAACACTGACGCCTACGTTAATGTCAATCACGAGCCTAATTCTAATTCAACGGACAGCAGCAATACTGACAATGTTATTGCTAATAACTCCGGCAGTGGTACCGCGGGTAGCATTGACAGGAACCCTGTTTCTGTTGCTGCCGCTAGTACTACCTCTGAGTCTAACCCCGTGCCTGCGTCTAAGCTTGCAACGGAGACTGGAATAGCACAAACAGAAACATCGCCGCACGGCCCTTTTTCAGTAGTAACAAGTGCGTCCAAGGATCTAGACTCGGTCTCAGCACCTCTGCTACTAAAAGCCGAATTACATATGGAAACAGCCCCAGATGTTCCAGACATGGTCTCCGCTCATAACGCCAACTCTGGTTCTGATGACCGTGCTGTTTCTGTCGCCAATGCTGCTGTAACGGGGACAAGCACGGATTGTGACGCTGACTTTCCTGAAGCTGGACCTGATGCGCTTAGTGAGAAACGCCAGCAGCATGATCAGTTTGAAGGAGTAACCACGTCCAAGGCAAAGCGTTCTGCTTTTCTCTGCATTCAAAATGGCGCGATTCCCTCTCGTTCTCGCTCCATGCGCGAAGTCAGTAACAAGAAGAAAAACAGACGAGCTGTGCTTGACGGTACTTCTGCCTTTAATCTCGACAGTGCTTCCAAATCTGCTACTTCTTTAGAAACTTCTCTTTCCATTCCTTCTTCTCCCGATTCTCTTTCTCCAAGACCGGCTATTGCTCGTTCTGCCTCTTTTAACACCGCGTCTAGAGCCCGGCCTTCCACTTCTTCTGATTCTTCTTCTGCTTCTTCTGCTTCCTCTTCTTCTCTTCCTTTTACTATTTCTTCTCCCATTCGGAACAATACAGCCCCTGTTCCCAAGCTGCCGGCCACGCTTTCTATTCGTCCGACTTTGACCATTCCCGCTTCAAGTTCTATTACTTCTACGCCTATATCTCTCAGTGCGCCAGTTTTCGGTCTCAAAAGAGCCACCTCGACCAAGCACTTTGACGCCGATCGCACTAGACGACAGGATCTCGTGTCTCCTCTTCGACTCTCTCCGCCGGACGTTGTTGCTTCGCCCATCACTTCTGACGTGTCACTTCCTCCGCGCACTGCTCCTCTGGCCTCTGCGTTTCCTTCTTCTCCCACGATTACGACGTCTGCTGCTGCTCCTACTGCTGCTCCTGCTGCTGCTGCTCCTGCTGCTCCTGCTGCTGCTGCTCCTGCTGCTCCTGCTGCTCCTGCTGCTGCTGCTCCTGCTGATCCCGTTCCCACCTTTACTGCTAGTCAGATTAAGCGGTCCCAGTCTACTCGCGCTTCTAAGAATAACGCCGCAGTAACGAGCCCTACTTCTGCTTCCGCATCTACTTCTTTCATTGGTCGTAAGTTGTCTATTAAGAGTGCGAAACGCCGCCTGTTGCTGCCCCCATCGGGTCCCATAGACTCACGGCCCAAGACCAGCTCCGGAGTTTCTCCTTCCAAAGAGAACCCGTATACGGCATCTGTGTCTCCGTTTTTTGCTTCAAACTCGGCACGTGGTTTTGGAACCACGACTACCATTTCTGCTGGCTTGGACGGTGATATTACAGACGACATTTCAGAATACTTTCCCCGGCCCCCGCGCACTCCCACAGACCCCAGCATGGCTGCCATTTCCAGTTCACCATCCTCGGCCTCGATGGTGAAGCCCAGATTCGACGCCAACAAGAGAATCTCGCGTGACGATCTTTATATCAACACGCGCACTAGTGGAACCACCTACCGCTCATACCACGTTCCTATCCGTGGCCGTGCGCCGTCTCCCAAGGCAAGTCCCGGCTCTGAGCTCCCGGCCGTGACTTTTGTGCGCACCCAGACCCCCGACTCTCTGCAGGACACTGGCATGGTTCCCATTGGAATGGCTCTGGGTAGCCCTAGTTTTCCTCCCAACATGCCTGTTTCTATCGCTGCTGTTACTTCCACTCCCAGTGCCACTACTCTCACCAGTGCTGCTTCTACCTGGCAGCCAAAGAACGTTATTCCCCGTACGTGGGAAGACGCTTCAGTCCCCGCTACTGCCACAGCCACTACTGCGGAGCCGCCTATTGATGCTTCCAACGAGAAGAACAAGAAGTGGCGTTTGTTCCGCTCGCGCTCGCGTCGCGGCACCGAACGCAGCCCTCAGCCGCCCCCGATGCCCACGCGGAAGGCTTCAGATGGCGAGTACGTTCTTCGGCCTGCTACTTCAGGTGGTTCTCGCGATGGCGAGAACATGCAAGAGTTCATGAGCCGTCCGGATACCGATGGCCGCGTTACTCCTGAAGAGCTTGCCATCTTCCAGCCGCGGTCGGGCCTGAAGCGCTCGACTTCGACGCACTCTCTTCGCGGGACGGGGATCTCGGCGCCCATTACGCTGAATGATGGAGATGATGTGCCTGCGATGCCCGAGGTCAACATGGCCAAGGCCGCGATTGCCGATGTTGTTCCCATGCCTTTCCAGTCCAAGAAGGTGGCGGCTCCCAATCCGCCCATCTCTTCTGGGTTTCTTCCTCTGAATCTGCCCGATCCCAAGCTGGAACGCTTCAGCGTCATGTTTAACGGTATCCTGGAGCGCGAGGGTGTTTCTTCGACTGCGCAAAAGGAGGCCGAGGCAGAAAAGCCTAGTGTGGCTTTTGTTCAGCAACAGGCTAGTTTGCTTGCCCGTCGCCAGGCTACGCTGAACGGACTCAAGGAAATTAACGCTGCGATCGAGAAGAAGCACGACTCCAAAATGCGCAAGATGACGCGTGACCGCAGTGTCACGTCGCCGATTAGCATGGTGCATCCCACGAACATTATCCCTCAGATGGCTGCTACTACTCCCGGAAAATCGCCGGCCTTTTCGCTCTTCCCGGCTACGCCATCGCAGCCTAAAATGCCCACTAATGCTCAACTTGCGGGCATACCTGGTAACTGGTCTCAGCGCAGCACTCCTGAGCCTTCGCCCAAGCAAGCCGAGACTAAGCACCACATCAAGACGGTGCCTAAGCCTCTGATTCTTAGAAGTGGTTCTTCGGAAGCCAAGTTTGATGTCAAGGCCAAGGCTGATGATTCCGAGATCAAGCAGACTGAGATTTTCATGAGGCCACGCATCCACACGCGCTCCAACTCGAGCCCGGCCTCACCTACTATTCCCGCGCCGTTCCGCTTTGTGGACCCGTCGAAGCCTGTTCCCAAGAACATGCCTCGTCTGCGTTACCGCAACGCGCCCCCTATGGAGTCTGCTGGTCCCGCCATGGACAGTCTGGCCAAGAGGGTTATGAAGTCTGAGTTGGAGGGTCCCGGGTCTTTTGGCTCAGACAAGACGCCGATTCTGATGGGCAGCACCGATGCCTTCCCCCAGCCTCCGTCGCGCAAGAAGCAGCCGACGCCGATCAAGGCCACTGCTTCGGCTCTGACCCAGGCCCAGGCCCAGGTGCCGCAGCCTCACCGCACGCGCAGCCCGCCTCGTGCTCGGTCGCAGTCTTCCTCCATGGCCAAGCCCGTCGTAAATCCCACGCTGGTAAATCTGCCGTCTAATCGCCTCGAGCCGTCGGCCGCGTCTTTGGCCAAGCACACCTCTCCGATGGGTCCCAACCACTCGGTCCTAATTATTGACTCTGAAGAGGAAGCCACCACGCCCACCACCGCGGCTCCTCCGGCTATCATGGTGTCGGGTCCCGGCGCCTCGGCCGATAGATTTCACTCCCGCTCTGAGTCGGCCATGACGGCGTCCAGCATCGCCACGACGTCGAGCCTGGAAAACACGGACATTGCACTGCGCAACGCGGTGGAGATTTCTATTGCGCGGCAGATTAGCATCTCGCGCCAGCATCGGCAGATGCTCAAGCAGTCGGGCCTGATTATGGCGTCGCCGACGCTGCCTGGCTTTGTGGGTGGCTCGAGCAGCAACTAAACCCAACCTTTTATTTCTTTTCTTTTTTTTCTCAATTTTCCTTGTGTTATGAGTCTACGACTTGAGTGAGCCTTGAAGGCTCACTCGTCCATTCCTTTACCTGTTCTTTGCTTTATTCTTTCGTGACTTGACCTTTTTTCTTGTCATCTTTTCTTCTCTTTCCGGAGTTTCTTTTTAGTTCTCGTTGGTTTTACATCATCTGGGTTTGTCACATTTTCATTTTTACTTTGCTTTATATTTCATCATATTGGTCATTTAGTACTACATCCCGATACATCTTTTTCTTTTTTATACTATCCGTCTGAGCGGTTGCAGAAGACGAGACTTTGTTCGAACTTGTTTTTTTTTTCTTTTGCTTTGATTCCGATATTGGCTTTAGCCCCAACTACAACCATTGACTTCATTTTGATTCATCAATATATTTATCAATTTCTTATACACAATCCTGTTGTTCTTCTGTTCTGTCATGTCCATGTCCACTACAACGTGTCTTCTGCTCACTTGTCCTCCACCAACTTGTCCACTAACTTGTCCTCCACTAGCCTCATCTTAGTTATCCGTTGCCAGTGGCTCAATGTTCCAGATGCCCTCGGCATACTCGTTGATGCACCGATCACTGCTAAAGAAGCCCATCCGCGCCACACTCAGAATCGACTTGCGCACCCACCCGTCCTTGTCGGCGTAGGCCTCATCGACTAGCTTTTGCGTGTTGATGTAGGAAGCGAAATCGTCGGAAACCAAGTAGTAGTCGCCGTGATCGCGCACGGCCGAAATCAGGGCCGAGAAGTCGCCGACATCGCCAAACATGCCGCCCTCGATGGCTTCAAAGACTTTGAGCAGGTCGGCGTCCAGTGGCGGCTTGTTGGCGCCACCAAACTTGTGGGCGTGGCGCAGGTCTTCGACGTCTTCGGACAGCGTGCCAAAGAGGAAGATATTGTCCTCGTGAATCTCGCGGGTGATTTCAATGTTGGCGCCGTCGCAGGTGCCGATGATGAGGCCGCCGTTGAGCACGAACTTCATGTTACTGGTTCCGGAGGCTCTGTTTTGCATTTGTTAGATTTTATTCCACAGGGGAGGGGGTATTCTTGGAGAGAGGTTAGGAATGCTTACTCGGTGCCGGCCGTGGAAATGTGCTCGCTCAGATCAGACGCCGGGATAATAGTCTCGGCCTTGCTCACGTTGTAGTCCTCGATGAATACAACCTTTAGCAGGTCGCCAATATCGGCATCCTTGTTGACCACGGCGCCGACATTGTTGATCAGGTGGATAATCTGCTTGGCCATCCAGTAGCCCGGAGCAGCCTTGCCGCCAAACACACTGACACGCTTCACCTGCACCTTTGCACGCTCGGCAGGCGTCATGGCCTTGAGCGTCAGGTAGCGGTGGATGACGCCAAAGATGTTGAGCTGCTGGCGCTTGTACTCGTGGATGCGCTTGACCTGCACGTCAAACAGGGCTGACGGGTTGATTTCGATGCCGGTGGTGGCCTTGACGTACTGGGCCAAACGCACCTTGTTGGCATACTTGATCTCGGCCCACTCGGCGCAGAAGGCCGGGTCGTCGACGTGGTTCTCCAGCACGCTGAGAAGGGTCAGGTCTTTGAGATAGCCCGGGCCGCCGGCCTTGCTCTGGATCAGCTCGGACAGGCGCGGGTTTGCCTGGTGCAGCCAGCGGCGCGGAGTGATGCCGTTGGTGACGTTGGTGAAGCGGTCGGGCCCGTAGATGGCCACAAAATCGCGGAAGATGGTGGTCTTGATCAGGTCTGAGTGCAGCTCGGCCACGCCGTTGACCTTGTGCGAGCCAACAATGGCCAGATGTGCCATGCGGATCATCTTGGGCTGGGCTTCTTCGATGATGGACACGCGGCGCAGCAGGTCGGCGTCGTCGGGGAAGTTGCGCTCGACGTGCTGTAGGAAGAAGAGATTGATGTCGTAGATGATTTGCAGGTGGCGCGGGAGCAGGTGCTGCACGAGGCCGACGGGCCACTTTTCGAGAGCCTCGGGGAGAACGGTGTGGTTGGTGTAGCCAAACTATCTGGTCAGTTTCTTCTTCTGGTTTTCTTTTCTTGTGGGTTCACTGGAGTTAACTCACCGTTGATGTCACAATCCCCCAGGCCGTGTCCCAGTCCAGACCCTCTATATCAATGAGAATGCGCTGCAGCTCGACCACAGCCAGCGTCGGGTGCGTATCATTCAGCTGAATAGCCACCTGATCTGGGAAGGCCGTCCACTGTTTGCCGCTCTTCTTGAAGCGGCGCACAATATCATGCAGTGATGCAGCCACCCAAAAGTACTGCTGCTTGAGGCGCAGCTCCTTGCCGCGGTCCAGGTTATCATTGGGGTACAGCACGGCGCTGATGGTCTGGGCGCGCTGCTGGTCGGCCACGCTGCTCTCGTAGTCGCCGCTGTTGAATTTCTGGAAATCGAATTCGCCGCTGGCCGCTTCGCTGGACCACAGGCGCAGGTTGTTGGTGGACGGCGTGGCGTAGCCGGGGATGGGCACGTCGTAGGCCACGGCGCGTACGGTCTCGCCGCCTTCCCAGCGGGCAACGGATTTGCCGTCGGCGTCGGTGGTTTTGATAACTCGGCCGTAGAATTGGATCTGCACGGAAGGAGGGGGTGTTAGTGGCTTGGAAGCGGGTGGGGCCGGGCCGGCGTTGGAAGTGGAGCCTTTGGTCGGGTGGGTCTACTTGAGATGGAGACTGGGAGTGGATCCCGGGCCGGGTGGGTCCAGCCGAGATGAATCCCAACAAGTGAATCCTACGCCGAGTGGGCATCTTTGTGTCACGCTCCCCTCTCCGTCTCTATGATTGGTCAAGCTTCAACTTACATCAACAGTCACATCGTGGCGCGGAAACTCCCACGGGTTAAACTCGAGCCAGTAGTCGGGAACCTCGACCTGGTAGCCGTCAATGATTTCCTGCTTGAAGATGCCGTAACGGTAGCGCAGGCCGTAGCCCCAGGCGGGGTAGTTGAGTGAGGCTAGACTGTCGAGGAAGCAGGCGGCGAGGCGGCCGAGACCGCCGTTTCCGAGGGCGGCGTCGTGTTCCTGTTCGATGATGTCTTCGATGCGAAAGCCGAGTTCGCTGAGGCCGGCTGGTGGGTGGTTAGTTTAGTGGGGAAAGGGGGGG
>LKBB01000323.1:7710-21968 GCA_001513885.1 Thielaviopsis musarum
CCCCCCCCTTGTACTAAAAGTAGCAGTATAAATCACCCCCCAGCAAATTAATAGGTGCATGTATAGGTGGACTTACAAAGTCACCTGGCAGAAAACAAGCTTTATAATGACTGCTAGTAGTAACAAAAGTTTAGCCAAGCTCTAATTCACATACGTCCCAAAGAGGAGACAAGTAACCCACTGTCTACTGCGCGCTGACTCCATGCAGTCTGACATACAGAAATCAAAAATAGTATAGACGGAGTGAAAGTGGTATACACCAACTTCTAGTAAGCGAATAGATACTCAACTAAGCCATGTTGCTTATCATTTATGCCCAATGAGGTTTTACTTTCGTTCCTCTAGACCAATTCTTCTGCTCTCTCGGCCAATTCTTCTGCTCTCTGGGCCAATTCTTCTGCTCCTCTCCATTTTTAAGTAGTAGCTCCCCCTCTCAGAAAACAATCCTCCTATTTTTCAACTTTGATAACGACGACTTGCTGCATCTTTGTTGTCTATAATTAATGCCCTTATTTACAGTATGTTTTCTACTCCAAGATACAACCATTAGATGACAAAAAAGATAAACCAGAAGCCCAACAACTTTCTTTACCTTTTCCTACATGTCACGAATTCGGGAGTTCCCGCCCTTTTTCTTCTGCCAGCTTCAATGTGCCTGTCTATTGTATTCTTGCAGCACTTGTTGCATTGGTCTCACAAAGTCGTGACAATTGGCCTTTGTTGTTCAGCTTCATTTGTTCACTCGTCAACCATTGGTTAATTTTTGCTAGGAGAAACAGCCAAAGACGAGAGAAGAGAAGACGAGCAAATGAGAGAAGAAGACGAGCAAATGAGAGAAGACAAGCAAATGAGAGAAGAAGACGAGCAAATGAGAGAAGAAGACGGGAGAATGGGGAGATAAGAGGGAAAAAAAAAAAAAAAAACAGAAACTCGGAGAATCACCTTGATTACATGCGGCCTCACAGTCAAACCATACACAGCAGCTGCAAGCCCTTGGCTTCTACTGTACATCTCGTGCAATATCTGTGTAAGTATACCTATCTCATACAAGAGTCATGAAGATGAATGTGTACTCAGATCAAGTACTAGTCTGGATTAAATTTGTCTTCTTCTCTCACAGCGTTTTGCTTACCTTTTAATTATTAGCACTTTATATACATGACACTAGAGACAAACAGAAAAGTATCAAAAGAAAAGCCGTAAAAGATAACGGAGAATAACTCAAGTAAACACTATAGTAGGCAAGATAATAACAATACGGGCGTCAAAAACAGAATAAAGAAAAAGAAAAGGAAATGAAAAAGCTCAGAAACGTCCCGTTGGTGTGAGACATTGATTTGTGTGTGTGTGTGTGTGTGTGTGTGTGTATGTGTGTGTAACCAAGACATCTAAGACACTGTACAGAGAATGGATACAGCGCAGTGGCAGCAGCAGACGAGAAAAGTATACAGTCTAAAGGTAAATCAGCCTCTGGACTGACGTCTGAGCTTCTGCTTCACCGCCTCTCCAACACTTGGCTCCTCTCCCACTCTCCCCCTTTGCTTTACTTGGCCGCACTCCAGCCCACCCATGTCCGCGGCATCACCCGCCAAATCTTGACCTGACCACCGCGCAAATCCTCCAGCTTGTAACTCTCCATCTTAATCTTCTTGCTCTCGCGGCCCTGCTCCCACGCCCGCACCTTCTTCTTCATGCCGTCCCACTCGGCCACCACTGCCACGTGCTCCGGCTTGCCGACCTCCATTGAATACTTTGCATGCATCGGTCCGTGCTTGCCTTGGAAGCGCGCCTCGCGCACCACCAAAATGTCGCCGGGCCGGATCTGGTCTTGTTGCTGTGTCGTGACATTGTCAATGTTGACGTAGACTGTGGCGCCAAACGAGCCCGTGCCCACGGGGCCCAGCGCGTCGCTGAGCGGCCGCAGGAGATCGAGAATCAGAGCCTGCGGCGTGCCGTCGCCCACTGTCGTGTCCTTCTTGGCTGCTACGGCCTCGGCAATAGCCCGGCCGTACCGTGCGTACGCCTCCTCCATCTGGTCCTGCCGAGGCGGCCGCGGCGGCGGTTCGTGTCTCTGCTCCATCTCCACGTCCGCCGTGTTGTACGCGTCGTATCTGACAGTGATAATCGTCTGCGAGTAGTCCTTGAAAAGCACGTAAATCGTGCGCGTAATCACCGTCTTGGAGCCCTGGTTTGTCGACTTCTCTTGCTCGCTCTCAAACACCAAGTCGTTGCGGTTTTGTAACGCCGGCGGCACCTGATTATCCTGCGTGAACCAGCCAGTCTGCTGTGCTAGATCGACATCATTGGCAATGAAGCCGTGCTCCATCGACAGTGACTGGCGGCCAGCATCGATAGAGCGGCGATTAGACATGCGTACGCCATCAAACGACTGTCTCGTTGATCTGCTGGCAGACGGAGCATGCCCCTGCACACGCGGCGGAGACGAAATCGCACTGGGTACAGAATACGCTCCCTCTTCTTGAATCATCGGCTCCGTCGGCGGCTGTCTTGAGTAGCTAAAGCTTTGACGCTGTGATCTGTACACATTCTCATTGCTTTGCTCGCTCAAAGGCTGCGGCGGCGGCGGCGGCGGCGGCGGAGCACTGCGAGGAGTGTCCATCGACCGGCGAGTCTCGCCAGGCAAAGGACCAGCAGACGGAGGCCGAGGAGGAGCTCCGCGAGGCGCATCAAAAGACCGTCTTGTGTCAATAGAAGGAGCAGGGCTAGAAGGAACTTGAGGAGGCACAGCCCGTGGCGACGCTCCAGCCAGAGGTAGCGGAGGAGCCGTAAAAGGCACATCGTCGGCAGCAACTGATTCACGGCGCAGAGCGTCCTTGTGGGGAACTAAAGACGCAATGTCCGTGTCGTAATCTCCGTCGTACTCTGTAACCTCTTCCGCTTCCTCGTCATCTGCCTGAGAAGTCGGAAGACTGGGCGCAGCGACTGGAGGTGGCGGCGGAGGAGCCCGCGTCTGCGCCAAAGGAACAGCTGGCGCCGATCCGGGAATCGGAGGCGGGCGGCTGAGTCTCTTGCTTTGCGGCGAGGAAATCGATTCGTCAGCCAACGACGGAATTGTGGGAACTCTGGGCGCAGTAGATGCAGGAGAAGAGCCAACCGGAGGCAGAGGAGGAGGCGACCGAGTGGCAGGCGTAGAAGAACCGGCATTAGGATCATCCGTCTGCTCGTCGTCCGACGCCGATCCGGGACTCGGCGAAAGAACTTCAGTTGTAGGGGGCGAAATAGGCGGAAGAGGCGGTGGAGCACGGGCTTCGGACGGAACTCTAGGGCGAGCTGTAGGCGGGCTCTGTGGGATGGCTAGATATCGTCATGTTAGCATTACAGGCTCAAGTAAATAATGAAATAGACTCACGAGGGGGGGCATGACGAGACGAGCTGTCTTCCTCGGCAGCTTCCTCGGGCTCAAGCTCCCGCGACTTGGTCGGTCTGGGCGGAGACATGGGAGCCTGAGGCGGCGAAGTCGGAGCAACCGGCTCCTCATCTTCCGCGCGTTTTCTCTGAGACATGCCAGGAAGAGCCATCATGCCCATGCCCATTCCGGGAATCGGAACAGGAGGCGCGCTGGCCAGAGAAAAGCTTGATTCTTCTTCGCGCTGCTCGTCCACCGACTTGCGCTCTTTAGGCACCGACGGCTTCTTCTTGCGAATAGCCGGAGCACCACCAAGCCCCATCATCATCGGCCCGCCAAACATGCCGGCCATACCCATTCCAGGCATTCCCATACCGCCGCTAATCTTGGCCATTCTGGCGCGCAGTTCTTCCTTTCTTCTGACCTCGGGGTCAATATCGTCGTCATCCTCCTCTCCTTCTTCCTCTTCCTCTTCTTCATCCTCCTCCTGCTGCTGTTGTATGCTGCTCGAAGGAACCGGCACCCTCTTGGTGGGCTGATGTTCAGCTTCTTCGCGCTCTGTCAAGTCATCGGCGCCCTCAGTGGTCTCGCCAGCACCCGAAAGGTCTGCCTCGTTGCCATCGGAAGCCTCGGCGGGCTTGACCACACGGCGTTTTGAGGGCGACATAGGAACAGGCGGTGGCACCTGAGACTCATCCATTGACTGTTTACCCAGAGTTTCGGCGCCATCGCCCTCGGCCGGCGCAGACATGGGCACAGGAGCAGAAGAAGCAGAAGCCGACGGCGCCGATTCGGAATTCTCAATGCGCTTCTTTGGCGTCGGCTTCTTTGGCTTATCCTTTTTGGATATAATGTCGGCGTGGCGTTGTGCAGCTTCCATTTGCTGTTTCTGGAGCAGAGCCATGCGCTCCTTCAGACTCAGCGGCTTGGGCTGGTCTTCTTCCTCGCCATCCTTGCTGGGCTCGGTCAGAGAAATAGCTTTGGAGGCGATTTCTCTGTTCTCAGCCTCTTGCTGTTTGATCTCGGGATCTTCGCTGCGGTGGTATATCTTGGGAGTCGGGTAATCGTTGCGCGCAGTCGGGATGTAGGCATCGCGGCTGGGCGGCGGAGCAAAAAACGGCTTCTTGATGAAGGGCTTGGCCGAGCCGGGCTTGATGGGCACGACAGGGCCACCACCGCCCTTGTTGAAGGCAGCAATTCTGTCGCGAAGAGCATTACCGACAGGCTTTGCGGCAACGGGCGGAGGCCCGCCAGTCTTGGGCTGTGTAGGAGGAGTAGCCTTGGCAACAGGCACTGGAACCGGAACCGGAGGTGATGAAGAAGAAGCTACAGGCTCAGGGGCCTTGACTTGTTGGGGGGCCGGAGTCGGGAAGGGCGCGGCGGCGGGAGCAGGAGCGTGGGCGAGAGCAGGCGTAGAAACCGGGGCAACCGGTGTAGGCGCAGACTCCTCGTCGGATTCGATTTCAGGTTCAGGTTCAGGTTCGGGAATAGAAGCGGAAGCGGCGACAACAGGGGGAGCAGGAGCCGAAACAGGCGAAGCCGGTGTGTCAACAGGAGCCTCTTCGGGCGCCTCCTGGGGCGCAGGAGCCGAAGCCGAAGCGTCAATCGAGTCTCGCTTGGAGCGGCGGGTTGGACGCGGCGGCGCAGTGGGCTCGATTTTCTCGACAAAGTTGCGAGGGAAGATGCCGGACTTTTTGGCGCCAGAGCCGTCGGTAAGCTCGCCAAAGTACCAATCGTCGTCTTCTTCGGCCGTGACAGTGATGATCTGACCTTCATCAAAGTTCAGGTCGTCTTCATGCTCTGAAACGTACTCAAAGAGCGCCTTGACCCGGAAGGGGACGGCGGCCATGATGACTTTGAAGGGCTTCCGTGTGTCTATCTTTTTTTTTTCTTGTGGCTAGCTGAGCTGGTTGACAGAAAGTACGGTCGGCCCAGGTACCAAATTGGGCGGGATTTAGCTCAGATTGAATTCGGATCGGTCGGGCTAGTTGATTGGATGGTCGGTGGATGAATAACAAGAGTGAGTGAATAAATGAATCAATCAATCAATCAGGCCGTCGTCAATTGTGCCTGACCAATGCTGATGCGTGAAATGTGACGATGCAGTCAATGATGCAGATGATGCAGCGAAAAGAGCCAAGCAGGAACAAAATCCAGCAAGGTTCTGTGTAGTAGAAGACGAGGAGGCAGAAAGAAGCAAAAGATAAAAAAGAAGCTTGCGTTGCGTTGCGTTGCAGGGCAGTGCTTTAGTTTGCTTAGCGCTATTCTGTAGTGTGGTAGTGCCTAAACCTAGGCCTTTCTTCTTTGTAAGAGCAAGCTTAGCACAGACAGGTGGGGTGCAACCTAGCTGGAGCTTTCTCTCTCCTCTCTCCTCTCTCTCTCTCTCTCTCTCTCTCTCTCCTCTCTCTCTCTCCAATGTAAAGCGGCGGCGTAGCGGTCGTGGCTCATTCACTTCGATTGGATCAACTTCGGGTATCGGCAGAATGGAACGTCCGGCGAATTAATAAATAAAAACAGCAAAACAAACAAAAAAAAAGAGAAAAGTGAATAAAATGAGGAAATAGAAGACGAAATAGATTCGGCTGGTCGAGTGACTTGACCGATTTTGAGGGGTCGAAGCTTGAAGGCAATACAACACGCACACGATTTCAGGCTTCGATTTTGGTGCTCTCGGTTTATGCTTTGTTTTGGCTTGTTTTGTTGCACAGTGTTTGGCTCGGCCCAGACCTACTGTCTGCATGATTAGAAACAAACCAAGAATACTTGTACACTGGCAAAAAGGCAAAAAGAGAAACAAACACGTCCTGGAACTGGCTGCCCGTTTCGTTTCGTACTGTGTTAGTAGTAGTACGACTGTACGTAGTAGTTCCTGCCTTGCCACCACTGACTGGTCTATGGGGCGTTTGGTGGAAATAGCCTTCTATAATTCAAGAGCCATCGTCCATTACAAAGTACAGACTAATTCCAAGCTGCTTGGGCTGTTTGCTGTAAATCATGAGAAGCTGTTTGCTGTAAATCGTGAGAAGCTATTTGCTGTAAATCGTGAGAAGCTATTTGCTGTAAATCGCGAGAAGCAGTTTGTCTGCCAGTTTGTCTGTCTCTCATCGTGTCACATAACTCAGTTGTCCATCCTCCAAACCCAAGGCGAAGCCAGCGCGGGGAAGAGGCAAATGTACATTTCCTCCCTTCCATTCCCTCCCCTTCTCTTCACCTCTGCTACGGGTTTAAGAAACAAAAAGAAAAGAGGATTAAAAGAAATACGGAGTACAGAAAAGTGCCGTCTACACCGTATACTGTTACTAGTAGCAAAACATTCAGGCCATATCCTCTTACGAATACTTCCCTTCTCAGACACTAGCCCGGAATTTTGGTCACTTATTACCGTACTTGCTACCGTTGCGATTGCTAATATCCCGTCTTGCCTCGTCTTTTCTAGCCCTTCTTATGCATCTCCCTCTTTGTCTACTCCGTATTTCTATTTGTCTGCCTACTATACTCCGTATGTACTACTACTAAGTAGTACTGCATCGAGTACGGTGTAGATCGCTTCTTCCCAATAGCTCATCAACGTTGTCCCCTGCCCCGCCACCTCCACTGCCATGATTGGTTACGTCTCCCCGAGCTCTGGTCCGCTTTTTCGTTGTGCTATATACGACTTCTCCCCTGGCATGACATGGCCTTCTCCCTAGAACAGGATTTAACAAGGGGTTCGGCTTTTGCTTTAGGGCGTTTGTCGTCATTACTGTGCTTGTACAATTAGCTTTTGCTGGCCCTGAACAGCGCGGGGTGGGTGGGTTGCCCACTTTACAACCAACAGCTAACAAAAGCTTGATTAGCCTTTGGCTTGATAAGATAAGCCAGACCTAGCGCCTACCGCCTTTGTGAACTAGTACTAGTACTTTGTACTAGCTCAAACTTAGAAATAGCAAAATACTCAATCGCCAAACTTTTCTCTTTCCTTTTTTTCTTCTTTTCAAGAACTTCTAACACCACTTCCTTCAAACTGAAACCTACCTCCTCATTTCCATCAATATCACCTCACGATTGTCGAACTCTGCATTATTTTTTATCCAGTCCAACATTTTCTCAGCTTCTTCGCCCACTATGGATCCCAGCATCACAACATCCAAACTCAAGAGCATTCTCAGGAAATCGCAGATCCTCGACGATGAAGACGACGAAGCCATTGCTGAGCGGCAAAAGCACGCCCGCGAAGTCGCCATCCAGCATGCCAAGACAATCCAAATGCGCAAAGAAATCGAAGCCCAGGTGCTCGATAGCCTCGTGATCCTGTCGGAATTTCCGCGCGACCGCTCGCACGCATACTCAGCCAAGAACCCCGCCGTGTCAGACGTTCAAGAATTTAAAGCCCGCATCCGCCTCTTCCAGCCCAGCGACTACGAAGACCTCATCGAAGAACGCAACCACAACGGCCTCTGCGGCTACGCATTATGCGCAAAGCCCCGCATCAAGGTCGCCGGCACGGGCGCCTGGAAAATCGTCAACACCGGCCGCAAGGACTTCAACATTGTGCCCAAGGCCGACATTGAAAAATGGTGCTCGACAGTATGCGCCCGGCGCGCTCTCTACATCAAGGTCCAACTCAACGAAACTGCTGTGTGGGAACGGGTCGGCAGCCACTTGATACGCATCGACTTGCTCAACGAGGGCCAGGCCAATGTTGCAGCCATGAACGAAATCGCTTCCGAGTTGGACAAAATGCAGCTCAGCGAAGATCTCCAGACAACCAAGAATCTCAAGGAACTCGCACACGAGCGCGGAGAGAGCGGTCGCTACGGCGACGCCACCGCTAGAGTTCCCGTTATCATTACTCCAAAAGAGGATGTTGTAATGACATCCGACAACGAGGACGACGACGATCCCGATTCACACATGTTAATTGATGGGTACAAACCAACAACCGTTTGAGAATATTTGAAAATTGCATTACCCTTGGTAGGCCTGGCAAGAGCCGTCATATAGTAGATGACGGTCGGATGTGCCTTTGGCAGGACAAATTGGACTACGTTTTATAATAGTAATGATAATGAAAGACTTTTACGACCTAAGCTTTCTCCATGATCTCATAGGTGTCACAAGACCCAAGCTTTGGAAACGAAACATACATTCACATGGTCATGCATGCACAGCACAAACAAACAGGGCATCCTTCAGCTGTGTGTGGCGCACGCCGTCCCATCAGGTCGGCACCAAAACTGCTTGTAAGGGTAGCAAAATTTGGGCAGCATGACAACGTCACGCCCAGAAAAGAAAAGAAAACTGGCAATCAAGCGTCATCAAGAAACGTGAATATCTTGAATCGGCGACACCTTGTGGGGGTTGAGATCCGTTCTGTTCATAGAAGGTCTAAAAAAATACACTCACTACCGGTCCCCCTTTGACGCTTTGCAGTAAGCCAAAATCCCAATTTTGATATCCGAAGCCAGTTGTACAATCGTAATTCCCATTTTTCGCTGTTAAACAAAGAAAGAAAAAGAGAATATTTAGTCGCGGCGGGGGCCGAAGCGGCGGGGGCCACGCTCGTTGGTCTGGGCCTGGGCAACGGGGATGACGTTGACGGGGATGGAGTCGAACTAAAATGAAACATGTTAGAGATGCCACGAGTGGTGTGGTGCAGTGAGAGCAGTGTAAACTTACGCCCAGGGTCTTAAGCAGATCCTTGGTCTCGGCATCAACATCCAGCTGGCCGTTCTCAGAGTTCTGGGTGAAGTCCAGAGCAGAGACCTCAGGGACGTACTGGTCCTTGCGCTCACGCTCCTCCTCCTGAAGCTTGAAGGAGATACCACGGACGGGGCCGCGCTGAATACGCTTCATCAGGTGGGTGGTGTAACCGGCAATCTGCAATCAACCAATGTTAGAACTATCGCTATCGAATAGCGCGACAACTTCCGTGTTCAATCCGTCGTAGAGGCCAGTTGCATCGGATGCTCCCGGTGTATCATCGGTAGATTGAGTCGGAGTCGCGGTGTCGGGTGGGCATTGCGAACCTTGTTGCGGAGGCGCTTCGAGGCGATGATGGCGATCTCATCGCAGATACGCTTGTTGGTCTCGAAGTCCAGAGTCAGGCGGGGGTAGTACCGCTCAATGATGACCTTGGCGGACTTCTTAACGGTCTTGGTACGAACGCGACCCATTTTGATTATATGTGGTAATTTGAGTTGATGTGGAAAACTGAAAGGACAAAATCGTGTGCAAAGAATTGCTGAGGCGAAATATTGGCTATAGTCAAATTGAATTTTGGAAGCTGAATAAAGTGGACCCGCTGTACAATTTACGGCTAGCACCAGTTTGTGCGTTGCCCTATCGTCATCACGTGCTGATAGCCAGAGGTGGGGCATTATGATTGGCAGCAGTTTCCATGGTTACACAGTAGCGCATTGGCAGTAAACATCAAGGAATTAGGATTCGGTTGACATAAAGATAAAAGTACACTTTGCATTTCTATATTACACGGATCTCAAGTGCTTCGTAAGACTCTTTGGCTCATTGAGTGCAGTAGTCCAAAAAATGATCCAGGTTGAGCTTATCCTCCCAAGCTTTCCTTTACGCTACAACTCATTGACCCAGGCCATAGTTTTGAACACTACCAACAACATCTGTCCGCTGGTATATGTATCCCAACTTGACGCGTCTGACGGGGGTAGGTAAAGAGGCGGCTAAGAGGTCAGCCTCGGGATCTTGAGCAGGCTTTGAAGTCTTGCGGTAAATGTTGGCCTTGCCCTGGAGCTCGTCAAATACCAGCTTGGACTCGGGGGTACCCTCGTCAACAGTCAACATAATTCTGCCTTGAGAATCAATTCTAGCCATCTTGGGGTTCACGTGAACCTTGGCACCACCAGGAATCTCGTGGTTGAACGACATGATGCCAGGAACTCTAGCCATCTCAGCCTCAATCTTGTTGGGGTTCTTGAGGTTAAAGGGGTTCTGGCCAAGAGGAATATCAGCCACAACACCAGCAACACCCAGCTTGGGCACCTCCACACCCTTCCACGGGCTCAGAATTCTGGCGCGAGTCAGGCGGTGCTTTTGGGGACCGTAGAGAGGGTGGTTCGCCAGGTACTGCGAAGTTCTCAGGTAGGAAAGACCGGCAGAGGGGTGGCACTTGGGCGGGCCCTCGCTGGCGTAGGGGTTGACAGGCTTAATGTTGATAGCCTCTCTGTTGCCTTGGTCGGGGGGCGTAATGGGCGCCAGGTCCAGGAACTCGCTGACATATGAGAAGAGGGTGAAACGCTCGCTGTCATCGCGGAGGCGGTGAATGTAGTTGTTGACCTGCTCGTCGGCAATTTCGGCGCTCGTCTTGGCGACAGGCGTGCTGCCAGCGCCGCTCTCAATGGCCTTACGCGCCTCCTCCTGCGAAATCTCAACTGCCAGCTTGCCACGGAGAAACTCGCGGAACTCGGATCTCCGGGGGCGCAGGCTAGACAGGTACTTGTCGAACTGGCCAGCAGTCATGCCGCCCAGCCAAGGACCCTTGAACTTCCATCTCTGGTGGCTGACGTCACCTTCGCGCTCGTCAATTGCAGTAAAGTCGTGGCCCTCTTCAAACACGGAGACCTTGCCAGCGTAACCGCGCTGGACTTGGGGGATCGGCATGGTAAGCGCCAGGCCAAGCTCCTGGAACTTGGCCAGGGTCAGCGTCAAATCGGAGGCGGAGGTGAAGTCAGTCAGCTTCTCCATGGCATCGATGGCCTTGACGCGAATCGACGGGGTCGTGGTGTTGAGGGTGGTCTTGAGCGGGAGCGGGCGCTTTAGGCCCCAGTCGCCGCGAGCACGGGAGCTGTATGGCGTGAAAATCGCTTGTGAAGTCGGGTAGGGCGTCGTGGCGGTGGCCGGGGTAGCGTACACGGAGCTGGCGGATTCGACAGCCGGGAGGGGTTTCGGCATCGCAAACAGGCGAGACGACCGGAGGAGCCGAGCTCCGGGCGAAACTCTAGAGGTCGCCATCGAAAAAGAAAACGCAATAATGGAGTGACAGCGACAGCAAAAAAAAAATGACGAGGCTGAGGACGTAGAGCGTCTCTTTTTATTTTTCTCGTCACAATAACTGATACCCAAGGCTGGATGTTTGGCTGCTGATGGGCCTGAGGAAATTTTGGCATTGAATTCCAATTGTGGGCTCTGATTGGCTGGTTACTGCAATAAGCATTTTCAAGGCTGCCCCACAAACCAAACGGCCTAGCGTCAGATTGGCTTTCAGTGGACTGCAGGCACTTTCCGCCCAAATATTGTGTATCGCGAAGCTTCTGGAGGGTGCGTAAAAAGCAGGTTTTTTTCTTAGAAAGACAAAAAAAAAGGATTTAATCAAATTCGGCTTTCGCTTCATCATTTTCTTTCCTTTTTGCCCATTTGTAGATACGGCGTTGGTGTCTGTCCCTTCTCTTTTCTTCTGTGAAATTTTCTTTGCGCATTCTTGCTGTAGAATGCAGGCCATCCGTAAAATGGCTGCCAATACATCCTCCAATGTCTATACGTCCGCAGCTCTCCAGTTTGAGCTGGTTGCACGATGCTCTGTAAGCAGGATTCTCTGGGCTCTTCTTCTCGAATTCAGCTCTCTATCTGGTTGTTGACTTGCTGACAAACATGTCTTATAGACCACAAGAGCACGTGCCTCAAACCTAACCCTTCCCCATGGCCCTGTCCAACTGCCCATGTTTATGCCGGTCGCGACACAGGCATCGCTCAAAGGCATCACGCCAGAACAGCTTGAAGAGATTGGCTGCAACCTGTGCTTGAACAACACTTATCATCTGGGCCTGAAGCCTGGCCAAGAGGTTCTCGATGCTATTGGCGGCGCTCACAAGCTGCAGGGCTGGAACCGCAACATTCTCACCGACAGTGGAGGGTAAGGTCACATCATGTGCGCATCGCAGTATTGGCTTAGCAAAAGAAAGAGAAAGAAAGAAACATACGATTCTAACGGCAAGGTGTTGTTTAGCTTCCAGATGGTCAGTCTCCTGAAGCTGGCCAAGGTCACGGAAGAGGGCGTACGCTTCCTCAGTCCCCACGATGGCTCGCCCATGCTCCTGACGCCCGAGCACTCTATGAGTCTGCAGAACAGCATCGGCAGCGATATTATGATGCAGCTGGATGATGTTATCGTGACTACGTCTCCAGATAATGCCCGTATGCGCGAGGCCATGGAGCGTAGTGTGCGGTGGCTTGACCGCTGTATTGCCGCCCACAAGAACCCGTCTACGCAAAATCTGTTTTGCATTATCCAGGGCGGTCTGGACGTGGAGATGCGCGAAGAGTGCTGCCGCGAAATGCTGGCGCGAGATACGCCCGGCATTGCTATTGGCGGACTTAGCGGCGGCGAGGCCAAGGAGGACTACTGCAGGGTAGTTACTACGTGCACTGCTCTCCTGCCGGACCTGAAGCCTCGCTACGTGATGGGCATCGGCTACCCTGAAGACCTGGTGGTCTCTGTTGCGCTTGGAGCAGATATGTTTGACTGTGTGTGGCCGACACGCACAGCGCGCTTTGGCAACGCCGTCACTAAGCACGGCGTACAGAACCTGAAACTGGCCAAGTTTATGAACGATTTTGGCCCGATCGAGGAGGGCTGCAAGTGCCAGTGCTGCAGGTCCAAGGAGGACGGTGGTCTGGGTATTACGCGGGCCTTTATCCACCACAATGCCTCCAAGGAAACGGTGGCGGCGCATCTACTGACGATTCACAACGTCTACTACCAGCTCAACCTGATGAGTGGGGCACGTGAGGCCATTATAGAAGACCGCTATCCCCAATTTGTCAAGCAGTTCTTTGCGGATCATTGTGGCGACAAGAGCAAGTACCCTAAATGGGCGGTTGATGCTCTGCGTGTGGTTGGCGTTGATCTTCTAGAATAGTACAGATCAGGTACTTGTGGGCTTCTATAAACAAACGAGGTGGTACCACCCACTATATTGGATGATTACCCAACAGTTCCTGGGGTGCGTTGACGAGATGCAGATACAAATACAGATGTATACATGTGATGGACGTAATATGCACAGAGCATGTTTTCTTCTGTATTCACAAACTTGATGTAGCACATGTTGGTGCGGTGTGCCTGAAGTGGCCTGTGTGGCCATTGGTATTGATTTAAGCGCCTGACGATCCGAAAGGAGTCTAGAGCAATACAGAAATACAGAAGCATGTGAAGAAGAGGGGTGAAACTTTATGTTATCTTTACTACAAGTATTAGTACCAGTAGTATTTGTTGCTTACACGAGTAGTACCTGTACGGGTACTTGTAGGCAGACTTGTAGGGAGTACCTACATTAAAGTACTGCCGCCATGCGGGTCGGAATAAGCATGCAGCCAAGAGAACTTAACGAGACATACTTGCGCACCAGCGGCCACTTCAAGCTGCTGTAGTAATAACTTAATCTA
Organism: Thielaviopsis musarum; assembly: GCA_001513885.1. Lineage (NCBI taxonomy): Eukaryota > Fungi > Ascomycota > Sordariomycetes > Microascales > Ceratocystidaceae > Thielaviopsis > Thielaviopsis musarum. The sequence continues at coordinate 21,473 of LKBB01000323.1, forward strand.
TGGCCCCATCTGAGGACATGGGGATTTGTAAATGGCCGACGCTGACTAGCTACTCCGTATAAGACGCTTCGGCCGAGTGTAGGCCGACGACTTTCTCTGCTCTATAAAAAAAAAAAAGAAAAAAAAAAAAAAAAAAAAAAGAAAAAAAAAACAGCAGTGAGTGAGTGCCATCGAGTTATAGCCCAGGCCCTAGCTCAGGATTAATTTCAACCATGCCACCATGTCCAACCAGGGCCCAGGTTAAGCTAGGGTCTCAGAGATCCCCTGCACTTCAACCGCGCCGCACGGGATTGCAAGAAAGTGGCATCGTTCGACTTGGCCAGCGCCTATCTGGGCTTGTGATGAATGACGATGGCATGGCACGGCAGCCAAAATGTGACCAGGAGTTGGAAATTTGATCCTTGGAAGACCATGCCCCCTTCGTTTTGTTAGCGTTGGTTGCTGGGACCAGAAGCCGAAGATTTGGTCGGTTTATCGCTATTTTTTTTTTGGGGGG
>LKBB01000324.1:0-19510 GCA_001513885.1 Thielaviopsis musarum
CCCCCCTCCCCTAAGGAGCAAGATGCGGCCCTTTTGGTCGCCTAAACATCTCAAGTCTATTTACTTTCTTGTTAATAAGACAAAACTTCCGAAACACCGATAACTCAAGAAGAGAGAAAAACGCCACCCGATAACCATTTGTTCAAAGGGCAGCTGGTTGACTAGAGACGGCGTAGGCGTTATCTCTCATATTGCAGTTTCCCATGCGAACAGAGTAAGAAGTGCCGATGGTGGTTGCATGAGGTCGTCCCATCTGACGCCGCCGTACTGTAAAGTACGGAGTACGGAGTAATATGGCGAGAACTTGTAAACTGTAGGCGGCAATATCTTGATCAAGGGAGAACAGGGGGGGGGGGCCGCCTGAAGAAACGGGGAAAACAGAAGGGGGAGAAATAGGGAGGGGCAAAAAGGTAGTAGGGAGAAGGGCGGGTTATTGGACTTGGAAAGATGAGAAGGGAAGGAAGGAGCGGCGGGATAAGCAGGTACTATAAGAAAGTTGGCTGGGGTGTCACTTCACTCAGTACTACTGTACCTTGTCAGTTGTTGAGTTGTGCTTTTTTTTCTTTTTCTTTTTCTTTTTCTTTTTTTTTTTCTTTTTTCTTTTTTTTCTTTTTCCTTCTTTTTTCTTTTTTAATTTTTAATTTTTAATTTTCAATTTTTAATTTTCAGTTTTTAATTTTCAATCTTTAATTTTCAATCTTTAATTTTCAATTTTTAATTTTCAATTTTTTTCAACCTCTGCTACCTTTGTAAAAACCAAGAAATTAAACTTGCCTTGCAGCCTGCATTTCAGGAACAGACACAAACGGAAGGAGCAAAACATTATGGTAGCACTGCAATCCTTTACCTTTTGCCGGAAAGACGACAGACGACATAAAGACAAATAAATGATATGTACTGTATAAATTACGTACCCATATAAAGTGAAACCTGTTCTTTCCCTTTTCTTTCTGCAGTGGTCCCGTTGCTGATGTAGGGTCCCCGATTTACTCTTTCACTTTCTTGTTACTTTTCAGTCTTTGTCTTTTCTCTCTTCCTTCCCCCTTCTAAGCTCATGTAAGAAGCGCCCTTTTTTTTGGTAGAATTTCAGGCGTCTCAGTCTCAGACCAACTGTTGTAGTTTATCCGCCCCTTCCCTAGCGGCCTGTTTTGTTTTCTTGTTTTGTGTGACAGCACCTTGACACTAGTACTTGCTCCTACATGAGAGCAAGCTCAATGTCAGTGTTGGTGTGACAATAGAGACCTAGGGCTTGGCTTGAACGAAGCTGGCTTAGTATATGTTCCGGACAGAAGCGAGATAATGATATCCCCATCCGTAGTTCACCTGCCTTGACTTATCGTGTCTATCACGGACACGTAGGTAGTCGACCTTGTACCACCATCCCCATTTTTCAAAAGATTGAAGAGTCTTTCTAAGCAACTCGCTTTTCAATAATTGCTAGATCAGCTCGCTTAGCTCAGTTGGTTAGAGCGTCGTACTAATATTCTAACTGGAATATCAAGTAATGCGAAGGTCGCCAGTTCGACCCTGGTAGTGAGCAACACCCTCCTTCAAAGTACTTTTTTGCTAGCTTTTACTAGTGGAAGTACTCAAGAGCACATACTTTGGATGTAAATGCTATATGACTGTTGTACACGAGCTCTCGCTCCATCTAAACTATCCTACATATTGCATGCCTTGAACACATGACATGATATAATATTTTTTTTTCACAAAAAGAAAATGACCAAACGCCAAAAGAAACCGACCCAAAACAAATGGAACAAAAAGAAATCAGCCAGTGAAATACGTCGACTTGGCCATACGCAGCATCATCTTGGCCTTCTTCTTGGCGCCCTTCATGCTCTTGCGCGGTCTTGCGCGCTTCTGCTCCTTGGTAACGAGCGGCTTGTTGAGCAGCCAGCCATTCATGGGGCGGCGCGTGCCAATATAGTGGCCGTGCGGCGAGAAGATGTCGATGAGGGGCCAGTTTGGCTCCGGCAGGTTTGGCAGCGGGTCCGCCAGAGGCTCGGCGGCCGGCTTGTCTGCCTCGGCTGGGACGTCCTGCCCTGACTCGATGGCGTCCCACAGCTTGGCATTGTCGCGCGTCTTGGTGCGCAGCTCCTTGTGTGCTGCGGCAGTCTGTGTGCGTTCCATGCTCTTCCACGGATCCGTCTCGTCAAAGCCCTCGTGGAAGTCGCGATGCCAAGGGCCCCCGTCGTTGCCGTTGCCGTCGTCGAAGCGCGGCGAGTACTTGGCCTTTGCCGGCCGGGCCGACGCATCCAAGTCCCATATTTCGTTGCGGGGTGGCACCGGGCGCGGCGTCTCGTAGTCGGCGGCGGGGCGGCCGTGGTACAGAGATCGTGTGCGCACCTGCGCCACCAGCTCGATCCAGCCGACGCTTTCAATCAGCACGTCGATGGCGAGCACGCGGAACGGCAGGTGGCTGACTTGTAGGCCGACGGCGTTCTTGCGCGTCAGCGGGCCGGCGCGGTCACGTGTCACGTCGTACTTGAGGGCCACCGTCTCGGCCAACTTCACGGTCGAGCCAACGCCGGGCACGGCAATGTTGTTGACAACCAGGTCGGAGCGCTGCTCGGAAATCTCCATGGCTTTCTGGGTGTTGGTCACGTGCGGCTTCATGGGCGTGAAGTTGTAGGCGAGGATAATGGTGTCGTCGGACCGTGGCGTCAGACGAAACATGCCACCAACCAGCAGCGACTGGCCGGCCTTGATGATCTGCTGCTCGGGCACGATGCGCGACTTCATAATCAGCTGGTCGCGGAACTTGGTCATGACGTTGTTGGTCAGGGTGGTGCGCGCGAGGCCCGGCAGATCAATCAGCTCGCCCTTGCCGCCGCCAAATGGGATGCGGATGGGCGATGCGGTGGTGCCGGCGAGATCGGACACGGTCGGCATAGCGGGGTACATTTCCTCCTTGCGTGCGGGGGGGAGCCACTCGCCGACCTTGAGGGGGTCTGTTTCTTCGACGAGCGAGGGTTTTGGGGTGTTTTCTTTGAGGGTTTCTGCTGATTCTTTGTGTTCTTCTTCTTCTTCGCCCTCTTGTCTGGGCGTCCTCGTCTCGGCCGGCGCCGGCAGCCGCCCCTTGGGATACACCGACTCAAACAGCTGACTCTTGCCCACGTTGATCTTGCCAATCAGCCACGACGCACCGCCACGCTTCCAGATTTCCTCTCGGAGCTCCGTCGTCCACCACGAGCGCTTGGCCGAGACACACCACAGATTGCCCAGTCGTACCATGCGGCCGACTCTGCCGAGACTCTCGCGCAGCACTTCGCGCAGATACGGCATCAGCGCATCGACCTGTTCCTTCTTGGGCGCCAGCAAATCACTCCGCGTAATGACGAAGCTCATGGTAATGGACCTGTCGCTCTGGAAGTGTGTGGACATGGAGCGGCGGTTGCGCGTGCGCAGGTGGATGTCGCCAATCAGCTGGTGCAGCCGCGGCATCAGAGACATGGGAAAGTCGGCGGCGTCGATGACGTGAAACACGTGGTTGTACTTCCAGGGCGTTTCTTCGAGCGTGGCTGAGAGGGCGTGGACGGACGGGTGGAAGATGGATTGACCGATGCGGTGATGGATGAGCACGTGACAGCGGTCACAGAGGGGGGGTTGTGTGATGCCGTCTCGGTTTTCTGTTTGTTTGTTAGCACTTTGGGTGTTACTGGAGAGAACAAAAGAAGCCAGATATCACTGGGGCGGGGAGAACAAAAGAAACTCACTCTGCAACTCCACATCCGGATTCTCTTCTAGAATCAAACTTGCCGGGTCAATTCCCAGCTGCTTCAGCTTCTCCTCGCCAATCTGATTAATCACCGCCATAACCTGGTGGTTATTCTTAATGTCGACCGCCTTTTTCGCCGGCTTTTCCTCCAGCCCGAGATAGCGCCGCACAGACTTGCGGTTCATGTCGTAGTATCCGGGATGCTGTGCGTGGTTTGTCTGCGTGAACGCGCCGCAGCCCGTACACGCCGGCGGCAGACTGCGTTTCACCTGCGGCTCATCGTCGCCGGGCAATGCGTGTGAGTCGGGCTGTGTTCCGTGTGCGGAAGTCGGCTCTTGCTGTATCGAAGCTTCGGCCTCTGCCGCGGCGCTTTCAATAGACGAGACCGTCACAGTTTCTACTTTTGATGCCGTCACACGCTCAGGTCCTTGCTCTTCTTCGGCCGCCACACGCTCAGGTCCTTGCTCTTCTTCGGCCGCCACACGCTCAGGTCCTTGCTCTTCTTCGGCCGCCACACGCTCAACTATCTGCTCATCCTCCCCCTCCACCGCCACCCCTCGAGCCCCGCCCCTGGCATTCGTCTCGATAAACCTCCGCACCGCCGCCGTCATTGGCGTGTGCACGGCCATGGCCGGCCGGCGCAACGCAGCCATCCCGGGGATCCTGGCTCCGGCGCCGGCGCCGGCAACGGAGCGCCACAGACTGCGAGTGGCCAGAGTTCTGTACATCAGTTAAAACAAATCGAAGAAGAAGAAGAAAAAGAGAAGAAGAGAAAAAATAAATGGAGGAAATCAATTGGCTTTTTCTTTTCTTGTCTTGTTCGGCCGCAAAAACTGCCCCCAGTGCTGCAAAACTCTGACGTCGAAAAAAAAAAAATTGCGGATTGTTTTTCTGGGGTGTCACAAGGATCTAGGAAGTTTGTTTACATCAATAGCCGCCATAGCCGATATCCACTGCCGCCGGTTAATCTATGGCTGATCTCCTACCGCCAGCCGCGCTTACCAACAGAAATTTGTCCCGCCAAAAACAAAAAACCAATGCCGGCTTTGATATTATATTATATTTCTGTGACGACGATAGACGGGCTCTTTTAGTTTTGCTTCCTGTTTCTTTAGGCCTCAGAAATCCAGCATATTTCTTCACAATGGTCGGCACCGCGACGAGATGGCATCAAGTCCGACGGGTAAGTTTGTCTGGGCAACCCTAAGCTGCTATGTTATACTATTACCTCTATCTTATACTACCTTGATGTCATGGATTCTGGAACTAACCTTGTGTGTAGAGAGTAAGTCAAGCCTCCGGCTCTATCCGCAGTAGCTAGTCAGTCGGTAGCTCGCTAACCCCGCACCCGCACTCGCACAGCTTCTCGGCCTCAAGTTTGGCCCCGGCGCCGCCGTGCTTCCGCCCAACGTCACGCGGATACACATGGACTTTGCCCGCTCCATGAAAGGCGGACACATGGGTCCTCGGTCAGTTCTTCTTCTTTTTTCTTCTTCTTCTTCTTCTTCTTCTTCTTCTTCTTCCTCTTCTTCTTCTTCTTCTTCTTCTTCCTCTTATTCTTCCTCTTATTCTTCTTCTTCCTCTTCTTCTTCTTCTTCCTCTTCTTCTTCTTCTTCCTCTTCTTCCTCTTCTTCCTCTTCTTCCTCTTCTTCTTCTCCCTCTTCCCCTTCTTCTCCTCCCTCTTCCCCTTCTTCTCCTTCTTCTTGCCTTTTGTCTCGATCTCGGCCACAGAGCTAACAACAACATCTCGCTGCAGTAAATTCTGGAAAGAAGTCCTTCCCCGCCTCAAGTACCACAACCCGTCGATTCCCATGCTCGTCTGCCGCCGCATGATTGCCGACGGTCCCGCCACCATGACGGTGTATATGCGCCAGCCGGGCGCCTCGTCTACCCCGGCAGCCACCGAAACCGCCTCCGTGATCGCCTCGGGCGTGTCACAAAACGGCGTGCCGGCGCCCGCCCCGCAGCCCGACGAGACGGCCGTTACGATTGACATGAAGAACCTGCACACCGAGTCGATCCTGGCCAAGTTCCTGTCCACCACAAAGGCTATCGCGATCGAGCCGACGCCCGAGGAGGAAAAGGAAATCGCAGACGACAAGTTGATGGGCGGAAAGGCCGAGCTGGATCGCGTGCGCGTCAAGAGCTTGGTTGATGAACAGCGTCGCGAGCGCGATATGCTGGAGCGTGCGCGCAAGGATTTGAGCGGTGTGTAGACGGAGACTATAGAGAAGGGGGAGAGAAGAGAAGTAGAGAAGGGAGAGAGAAGAGAAGTAGAGAAGGGAGAGAGAAGAGAAGAAGAGAAGAAGAGAAAGGGGAGAGAAGAAAAGTAGAGAAGGGAGAGAGAAGAAGAGAAGAGAAGGGGGAGAGAAGGGAGAGAGAAGAAGAGAAGAGAAGGGGGAGAGAAGGGAGAGAGAAGAAGAGAAGAGAAGGAAGAAACTGGCACACCCGCCGTGTACGATTAAGAATCACCCAAATGTACTTGTACTTAGTAGCTACGAGACAGACAAACGTACAGACGAGTCTAGAAACCGTCTCTATGTAAAAACAGCATATATACACATACAACACTGGCTTCAAAGACTAATGACTGATACAAGAATATAATGAAAACCCCCCAAGTCTAAAAGATACTAGCAGTATATACAAACCAATCTCGCTCTAAGACGCTTCGACCCAACCCCTTATTTAATACCAAACCCCTCGCTCTCGTGCACCGCCGTCCACAACTTGGCCTCCAGCATCTCCTTGCTCCGATAACGGTGCAGCGCCAGCGTATTAAAACACGTGCGCGCAATCGGAAACCGCGTGACATCGTTGCCCAGACACGAAATCTTGATGTTCAACGACGCCGCCCCGCCCGCCGGAATGCGATCGCTGCCCGTGATGAACACGAGCAGCTTGCGCTGGTTCTCCGCCGTTGCCTCTTTGAACGTCTGCCAGAACCAGCGCACCACCGGCTCCTCCTCGGGCTGTACGTGACGATACGACTGACGCTGGTGCTGGTGCTGCTGGTGCTGCATGCGACTGGGATCCGGCGTACGCTCCCAGTTTTCGTAAATCGCCACGCCCTGCAGTGACTCAATGTCGAGCGTCTCATCGCTGCCGCGAATCAGCAGCTCGACTTCCTCGGGCCGACACAGCGACAGCGCCGTGCTGCGCCCGCACACCGTCCAGAAGCCGCGGCGAAACGGCTCAAACTGCCGCGCCACTGAAACGTCCAGCATGTGGCGTACGTACAAGTCGACGTATTCGTGGCGATTCGCCGCCGTGACCGGCTTGGCCGCACCGCCAGGACACAGCGGCACGAGAATCGGCGTGCCGTAGCGGTCGATGCTAATGATAAAATTGAGACAAAACACGTCTTCGACATCGTCGCCCTGGTAGTCCAGCAGAGCTTGCAGGCCCGATGCCAGCTGCGGCCGGTATTCGGCCAGATCGGCCAGCGTATACGTCATGGGCGGGCGCGAGTGGCCGAGCCGCAGCACCGTATCCGTCTGTGCCGGCGCGAGGAGCTTGCGAAAGGCAAACGGCGGAAAGGCCACGTCGAGAATGGTCGAGTTGTAAATGGCAAGGCCCAGCACCACGCCCACCAGATAGTACTGGTCCGAGTTCTCTAGCGAGTACGGGTTAAAGTAGCAGTAGTGCGAGTCGTCGTCGTACACAAACATGCCATGGTCCGGGTTGAACACTTCGCGCACCAGCTGCAGGAACCACTCCTTCTTGAGACCGCCATAGTCCAGGCCTTCCTCGCCGTGAAACACAATGCGCAGCTTCTTCCACAGGTCCCGCCCGCCTCGTGAAACCACATCGCTGATGCCCTTGAGGCTGTCCTCGACAATACACTCTCGCCGCACGTCGAGGAGCATGTGCTCGGCCTGCCGCGAATTGCTCAAGACGCCTGCCAGAATGGTTTCGCGCATAATCTCCGCCATCTGACGCTTGGCGTCGTGCTCAATGATTTGCTTCTTGGCACCAATGCTGATCAGGAACGGAAACTGGCAAAACGAGAAGCGGATGCCGCGAGAGTCCCAAAAGTTGAAGTCGTCCACCAGGTCCATCAGGTCCAGCATGGAAATGTAAAAGTCGCTAGTCGGCACAAACTGCCCGCGGCTTTTGGTGCGCGCATCGTATATCGCGCGTTTGGATGCCCGGAGGTCGTTGGCGCGGAACAACAGCGACAGCACACGCGCCGCTGCCACAATTTGCCAGTCGTCACGCGGCACCTCGGCGAGCTCCAGCCGCTTGTCCTGTTGTTTTTGCTGCTGTTGGCGCCGGCGCCGGTCCGCGCTGTCGGTAGCAATCATGGTTTCAATGGCCGCCTGCGCCAGCGCTGGCGATTCGGTGGGAAACTCGGGCACCAGCTTGCTAAAAGTATCTGCCACTGGCTGGCGCCGCTTCTCCTTGTGACGCGTCAGACGGTAGGCGAGGAAACGGCTGGCCATGTCCTTTGTAGCCACAAAGCGCTCCAGCGGGTAGCGCGCAAACCACTGAATCAGGTATTTCTGGCACGCCGGAGCCGAGTTGGCCATGAGGCCAAGGATGCGCTTGATGATGCCAGAGTGGTAGCCGGTGATGGGTCTGATAGCACCGCCACGGTTGAGCTCTGACGAGAATCGATTGTGGTGCTGCTTGGGCTGGTCCGGCTGTAAAACGCCAGAGAAGCATGACGGCTCCTGGCCTAATAGCGGGTTTTCGATGATGATGACGAGGAATCGGACATCGTCGGGCGACACAAGCATTCGACCAGGCCGCTTGAGCAACTGCTCTGTTGCCTTTAATAGAGCCTTTTGCACGTGTTCTTGGGCCACAAGTAGCTGCCGCTCAAACTCGACTAGATCAAGACTTGCCAAGACGGCTGGATCAGCAGCGCCTTCCAGTCGCGAGTACAGGTGTTGCCAGTTTGCAGCGACATTGACAACCGACATGTACCACGTCTTCATATTTTCCCACTCGATATGGGGCGACCGAGAACCAGTAAGAGCTGGCCCATCTCCTTCATTTTTTAAGCTCGACGGTGGCACTGGCCCGGAAAGCAAATGGTTTGGCGGGAGGTTTGAAAACGAGTTGTTGACGCACTGATCGGCGCTGAAGCAGGCGGCAATGTATTCCTCGAGACGCTGGAATATTCTCTTGGGCTCAATAGGTTGGGTTATGGGGGCTTTTCCGTTGCTGATTGGCCGTTGGTGAGCCGGTGAGACTCCTTGAGCAAGAGCCTGGTTCATCGGACGCATGTTGAAGGAATCATGAGCCGGAAACAGGGTTTGCATGAGAAAGGCCTCGAGACTCTCATCGATAAGGGTTTGCGTGAGCGAGAGCGAGATTTGCTTGATTGGGGCTGTTTAGCAGGTTAGCAAGTGACTTTGCTGTTTTCTGCTTTTCAGTTTGCTGCTCACTAAACTGAAACAAAACTTAAAACAAAGAAAGGAATAAAGGAAACAAAACTAATTCCCCCCCCCCCCCCCCGCACCGGGCCGTCGGCTGAGGCCGGAGCAAGCTTGGTCAGCTCGGACAGCAGCAGCTGGCGCGGTACAACATCGTTGATGGCCAGACAGCCAATGCAGCGAAAGGCATTCGCCGACGTCGGCCAACGCATGGCTGCTGTGCACGTCATGCATGTGCCGGTTTCAAACTCTTCTTCGTCGCGACTCGGCCCCCCGGCAGCCGACAGACCGGGACCACTTCCACTCAGAGAATGGAAGTGGCCGGGGTCGGCAGCAGCGGTCTTTTGAGATTTAGAACCACGCATGGAGTTCCGCAACTGCAACTGAGCCTGAGGCCGAGACTGAATGTGGCGCGTGGCGTCGAGAATCGCAGGCGACGAAGTCTCAAAGTCTGAGTCGGTCTCGTTGGACGACGACCGACGATGTCGCGAAGCAGCAGCCGCTGTGGCGATGGCGGTGGCGACAGCGACGGTAAGGACGGCGGCGCCTGCACGTTTCAACGACGAGTTGATGTGGTGTCGGGGCACGGACGGAAGCAGGAAATCTGGATTGGCGCTGGAGTTGAAGCTGAAGCTGGAGCTGGAGCTGGAGCTGATTGGCTGTGGAGCGCTAATGGCTATGGTGGATGACGGAGTAGCGGACAAGGAGAAAATTGAGGGAAACGGATTGTTTCGAGAACGCAGATGGGTGGGGCTTTGATCCTGGCTTTGATCCTGGCTCTGATCCTGGCTTTGGTTCTGGCTCTGATCCTGGCTTTGGCTTTGGCTTTGGCTTTGGCTTTGGCTCTGGCTTTGGCTCTGGCTATGGCTATGGCTTTGGCTTTGGCTTTGGCTTTGGCTTTGGCTTTGGCTTTGGCTTTGGCTATGGCTTTGGCTATGGCTTTGTCTCTGGCTCTGGCTTTGGCCTTTGTCTCTGCGTTTCAGTCGGGATCGACGACGGGGATGGAAATCGGACTCGGACGAACTAGAGTATTCAAACAAATCAGCGGCCGGAGCCGGAGTTGAAGCTTGGGCTGAAACTTGGCCAGGCGTTGAGACACTGCGACTGCGGATTCGAGGATTGTTGTTGTTGTTGCTGTTGCTAGTGTCGATGCTGTTATTGGTATTGCTAAAGCTGTTGTTGTTGATCAGAAGAGTCGGTGATCCAGACGCAGCCCATGGCCGCTGCACATATTGGTGCGACTGCGGCCGACTGTGCTGGAGATGAGGCTGAGACTGAGGCTGAGACCGGGACTGAGACTGAGACTGAGACTGAGACTGCTGGCGGGCTTCAATCGCTTCAAAAGTCTGTGGAACAATTGAAACCTCGCAGCGCTGCGGTGGCGGCCCGGCAAATTTACCGTCGGGAATGGAATTCTGGCGGTATACAGGGCTAGCAACTAAGCTCGTACTGGCCGTTGTAATAATAGTGCTGTTGGAATGGGGCTGAGATTTGGAATGGGGATGGGGATGGGGATGGGATTGGGATTGGGATTGGGAATAAGAGTGCAAGTTTCCGTAGCTGTCGCTGGAACTGCCGCTGATTGGCGGACTGGGCAGAAGGCTTTGCTGGTGACCGCCAGATGCGCTCTGTGTTGGGTAACTGCCCTGAGCCTGAGCCTGAGCCTGGGCCTGGGCCTGGGTCTGAGTCTGGGTCTGTGGCTGTGGCTGTGGCTGTGGCTGGCTACCATATCCATGGCCATATCTTGGCCAAGACAAACCATTGCTCCTGCCGTTGTTGGCGCCGTTGCCGCCGTTATTGGTGCTATTGCTGCTATTGCTGCGGAACCAGCGCGTCATGATGCGATTTCTCTGCTCGAAAGAAGCAGTTGCCTTGCAAATACAATACTGCAGTACTATTACTAGTACCAAGTACGTAAGCGTAATTTTGACCTGACAGGAACTGGAGGCAAGGAAAAGAAGAAAATGCAAGAAAAAGAGGAAAGAGGTATCTGTCTTGTGAACGCTGAAAATAAGACTGCCGACGTCACGAAGCGATTCGGGTTGGGTTGGGTTGGGTTGGGTTACAAGCTTGTACCGTAATGTAAGTACTAAAGTATCTTTTTTCTGATATACAATGAAACCATATTAAAACAGGTTGTTGGGTGGCGGCTGTGCAGGCAGCCAACAATCACGCTGTGGTTGGCTATCGATAGCTTTGCACAGTTAATCTGATCTGATTTTGATTGGGCTAATCTGTAGGTTTGGTACGGGCGGAATGGGCGGTACGGACGGCTGGATGTGGAAAGAAACGACCGGTTGTGGACGGTGGTTATGCTATATTCATACTCTGTACTTGTACATCTTGTAAAGTTTCTGTATAAGCCTCCAAACCCACTCGAGAAAACAAGCTGCATATAAGTAAGTAGTACTTACGTCAGTATTCCAAGGTTCTAGCCCAACCGCCCTAAATGTACAACAAAGCCAGCAAAACGGCACTTTGTCAGGGCGGGGGCCAGGAAGTCCAGGGAGCTGACGAATCTTTAGCCCAGGGAGCTGACGAATCTTTAGTCCAGGGTTTGACTTTTGCATAGATGTTAGGTGAACCAAGTAGAAATATCTAGGGTATGTCACTTGTGATTTAAAAAAGAAACCCCCCTTTATAAAAAAAAAGAATAAAAAAAGAACAAAAAGAGAAAAAAAAAAAAAAAAAAAAAGACTAAATCCGACTTGTACTGTTAATTCCACATCCCTTTTGGCCGCGCTCAGTCAAACACAATTGCTGCCTTGATGGCGCTCTTGTTCTTGATGCTTTCAAGAGCCTCCTTCCACTGCTCCAGCTTAAATGTCTTGTTGACGATTCCAGCCGTCTTGACCTTGCCCGAGTCGAGATAGTCGATAGTAGAAGCTGCAGAGATTGATGTGTTAGCTTCCACACCAAAACATGGTGATTGCTGAACGGAACGAGAAAACCTTACGGAACATGTACGTCTCGGAGAACGAGCCCAGAATGGTAATCTCGTCGCCAAAGATCTTGGACGGCGGCCACGAAACGCGCGCCGATTCCGAGTAGACACTAAAATTCCGTCTAGTTAGCACTTGACTCGCCCCACGCATCACAACCCAGACTTACCCGTAGACCACCAGCTTACCGCCCCGACGGACATAGTTGATGGCATCCTCCAGAATCTTAGTCGACCCCGTAGCCTCCACAACGATATCAAAGCCATACGGGTTATCCGCCTTGAGCTTATCAAATTGCACCTGCGGGTTCTCTCTCGACAGCTCAATGTACGTGTCAGCGGCATCCAGGCTCTTGGCCAAGTTCACCTTCAGGCCCCGCGGCGCCGCAATAGTCACCTGGCAGCCGCCGTTGTGTCGCAGCAGCTGCGCCAGCATCAAGCCCGTAGGACCCGCGCCAAACATGAGCACATGTGAGCCGAGCTTGGGCGCAATGCGCTCGAGCCCGTGACAGGCGCACGACGCCGGCTCGAGCAGCGTGGCATCGACGTCGCTGAGGTTGTGGATCTTGAACACCTTGGCGGCCGAGTACGCGCAGTACTCGGCAAAGCCACCGTCCATAGTGACGCCATGCGCTTCAAAGTTCTCGCACAGCAGCGACTGGCCGCGCCGGCAGTAGAAGCATTCCTGGCAGAGCTCGCTGTTGTCGGCGGTAACGCGGTCGCCAACCTTGAAGTCTTTGACTTTCTGTGTGATTGTTAGCTTTGGAATAATAAAGAGCTTTGGAATAATAAAGAGCTTTGGAATAATAATAAAGAGACATGGCAGTGAAGACGTACAGCGCCAACAGCGGCAATCACACCAACAGTCTCGTGACCGGGAATCAGAGGGAACTTGGCAATAAACTCGCCCTCGTGAATGTGCTATAAAGTGTTAATACTTGGCGGCCTAGTTATTTTAAACTGCCTTTTAAGTATTTACCAGATCTAATAAAGACGTCAGCGTTTTGTCATAGAGACGTTATTGTACTTTCGGGGAAGACGTTATTGTACTTTCAGGGAAGACGTTATTGTACTTTTAGGGAAGACGCAGTATGTGGGGTGGACAGACAGCCAATTCGTGCAAGCGATTCGCTAAGCCAACTGCCGTAATACAAAACGCGATTTGGTGCTGGGGGCTTGCTTGTTAATGACGATTGATTGGTTCAAAACTTACCAGTTCCGCAAACGCCACAGGCCTTGACTTTGACCAGGACGTCATTTTCGCGCAGCGTCGGCAGTGGGACTTGGACAATGGCGAATTCTTTGGGCTTTTCGTAGCTGTCCATTGGTATTAGCCATTCAAGTTCCAAAAATCTTGGCAGCCAAGGACAGAGAGAGACAAACCGGAGAGCCTTCATGGTCTTGGGAAGAGCAGACATGGTTGATTAGAACAGGATAAGTTGATTATTGTGATGAAAAAAAAAGGAAAAATAAATTTATTAAAAAAAATCGAAAATTAAAAAGAAAAAAAAAAAGACATAAAAAAAAGGAAAGGTTGAGTTTCCAGAATCTCAATGAATATATAGTAAATTGGCGTAATTGATCGGAATGCTTTACGCCTTTTGAAAACGGCGCTTCGTCTTGCTACTTAAGTACTTATTCTTTTCCGTTCTGCTCAAACCTCAGCTGCCACCGAGCCAAGCACCCCTCTTTCCCGTCTCTGTCATTTCACTATTCATAGCCCTCTCTCACTAATCTTCAGAGGTAAACTTCTCCAGAAAACGCATCGTTTCCCTTGCCTTCTGTGCCGTTCGTTCAGCCAAAGCCCGGGATCCAGAGACTTTATCAACCGTCTGGGCGGGTCTATGACCAACACTTGTTGTTTGGGCCCTGCATCGCATCAGATCTGCTGGCTGTTGGTTGCTAAGCTCGACTAATAAAAAGTACCGCTAAACTTAATACACCTTATTACGCACAATTTACGCACTAAATGGCCGTTACCTGCTGTAACCGTAGGATCCGAGGCTCTTTTCTTTCCCTCCGAGGGGGCCGCAACTGTAAGTTAACGCCCTATAAAAACAAAGAAAGCCCCATTCCATCTTGCTTACGGAGTACTTGAGTAAGCAAGTACTTAAGTCAGGTGTCTTCTTTTACACAGCTCCCAAGATAAACAAATTACTTGGCAAATTATTTGTCAACATCTGCAAATACTTGTGCAAATCACAAAACGCAAATTGTCAATAAAGCAAAGTCCACCAATTCTCCACAACTCCTCAGCTAGATCCTTCACCCATCCTCGTTACCCCAGGTTTTTCACTCCATCTTGTGTTTTTCACTCCATCTTGTGTTTTCCGCTCCATCTTGTGTGTTCCGCTCCATCTTGTGTTTTCCGTATCCTGTATCTCATGACTCGCCAAAGGAACACAGACAAAGTGTCTTCGTTTCCTTTCATATTCCTCTTAGTCTTCGTAAGTTTCTCTCGGATGACTGATGTTAAACATCTTGAGCTATCTTATTAATTATACCTTTGATTTTGGTAAGTGCTACAACATTCGGCTTAGTAATATACTTCGTATGTATGTAGAGAATTTTGATAGCTTTTGTTTGTCCCTTTTCATAATTACAGGTCGCTTCATTTTTAACTACTTGAGTTTTCTTAAAACGTACTCTGTAGTCAATTTTTTACCAATACGTTGGTCAGCATAACTAATACCAACCTGCTCACTACTTTGATAGGGTTAGGGTATGCATAGCATCATGTTTCACATCAATGTTTTCAATTGTCGAAACACGCCTTTCTGGGGTCCTCCACAGCCATATGCTTCTATTCCCTGTCCTACCCCCCCCCCACTAGACCCTCTCCTTACCCTTCACTTCACTTCGTCTACTTTGACCTCTGACCTCACTCTGCATCCCATATGACTGGCCTGGACCGCTGGACCGCCACATCTCCCACCCCGCTCACTACGTCCTGCAATGACAATCCATCGCACAACCTCAAAATCACATGCTTCAAAACCACTGTTTCATTGCCAAAAGAATCAGAATTATCTCAACATCTTGCGGATAACCCGACTTCCATATTTGGTTTCTAGGGAGTACGCCGTCTTGTTGTCGCTGTCCGCCCTTGACGAAAGAAAAAAAAAACCATGGTGATGAAGCCCTTCTTCTTTTTCAAAGCAAAGCCAACCAACCATCAAAAGCAAGAAACAATCAACGCCTGTATCCCCCTCTTGACCGATTCCCATAGTAAAGAAACAAAGAAAGAAGAAAAGATCGAGAGTGGGTAGACCGAAAAGGCAAAGAGGGTGTAGAAAACGGAAGAAGCCAGCAAAAAGAAAAAAAAAAGAGACCCAGGTTGTTTGTTGTGGAAAAAAAAGCCATTTTTTGATGATTCCCGAGGTTGAAGCCTTTCTAAAAACTCCCGCCGTTTTTACCCTCACGCAGGTCGTCACGCGAGGAGACACATAACCAGTACCGTATTCTTCCTCCACTGTTCCACTCGTAGAGTAGTACTTATATTCTGTGTTGTGTCTGTTGCCGTACCCAGAGAAACCGTCGTAAAGATCCCGTTTTTTTTTATTAAGAGATTCTAAATTTACGAAGGGGGAGCGGCGCGGCCACGGCCCATACCACCACGGCTATAACAAAAAGCGAGGTTAGTTATGCGAACTCAAGAGACAATATGTAGCGCAGACTCGAGTTTCCGAAAACGACCACGACCATAGTCAATGGTTGCAGACTTTTGCATGTGATTGGTCGGCCGGTATTGAGTTTGTTGTCGGAGCTGGAAAACGGGGAATCACATACAACTGAGGAGCGTACTCGCCGGGAGCAGCACCCTCCTTGCCCTCGCCAGCATCTCTGCGGCGGTAGCCACCCTCACGGTCGCCACGGCCACGGCCGCCGAAGGCTCTGCGCTCACCCTCGGGAAGCATTCCCCGGGGAGGAGCGTTGGGGCGCTGCTGCTTGATGTGGGTGGTGGGGACAATCTCAGCGGGCAGGTGGAGCCACTCGCGGAGGTAGTCCAGACCCTCGGGGGTGAGGGTGTAGTAGTACCACTGCCACGAGAACTGGGTCTTGACGAAACCCTTGGAGTTCAGGGACTGCATGGCCTTGATGACGAACAGGTTCTTGGTGTCAATATCGGGGTGCTTGGCCAGGTTGAAGTCCTTGGGGGCCACGAGGACACCCTCACGGAAGAGGTACTATTAAGCACACATGTTAGAATATCGTCCTCCCTTGTCGCAGGTCGCAAATCGTTCGTCTCTTCGGTATCTGGCATCGATCGTGGTGGGTTGCCAATTCGGGCATAATAAAATGTCGTCGTTTAGTCGTCGATAATTTACACATCGCAGAGTTGTCGTCGGGTTTGGCGCATCATCGATTTTCGCAGAAATATGTCGTCGGGTAATGTATGTATTTAATCGATTGTGCTGCTGAACCACGGATATCCGGACATCGACGCCGCCGAAAAAAAAATGTGGCAAAATCGTTTAAACGAAAACGAGGATCGTACGTACCTCGTGGATGAGCTTGCGGTCGGCCTTGGGGATAAGCATCTTGGCGTAGTTGACGATTCGGTATACTGAACGAAATGTGAGGAGGGAAAGTCTGAATAGCGTTCTACGCAATGTTCAAAATGGATCACTTTTGTGTGGACAAAAAACCCTACATTGAACGTGGGACAGGGGGTGTCCCGCTTCCCAATGTGTAATGTTGTGGATTTCTTGTGGCTGTGGCGCAAAGTTACACGTGACTTGAACCTCAATGAGCGCCACACCTGCGCTCATTAAAGCGGACCGCCACATTGAGAAGACTGCTTATCGATAACGAAGGCATCTGACCCCTGCTTTTTGCTCCAATGGACCTTAATAGGCTGTTAACAGCTAGTATTGGCGCGTTTACCAACGTCACATCATCATCATCATTAACACTTGACCACTTTCAGTGAGCTATCATATTTATTCCTTGCCTCCCACTACTAGACACTCTATTTACTTACAGCTATTCTTGCAACATCAATCATTAACCCAGATTTGCATTGAAGTCGCATCGTATCATAATGGCGCCTTGAGAGATGGATGTTTCTGTCTCCAAAGCTGCGACTTGAAGACCATAGCAAAATCAGTACCTGCATGAAGGTTTCTACGAGGACGCCCTTTTAGCACCTTTCATAACTATCTCCAACACACAGTCCAACCAAGTTTTTGAACAATGCAGACATCTAGCAGTGCAACAACAAGCTTGCCGTAGATTCTGAAAATCATGAATCTATGAAGCCTTCTCTTCTGTGACTGCTCAACCAGCGTTAAATGTTGGCAAGCCCATCATCATTCTGCTGGTTTCACAAAGATGACAAATTTGGAAGTCCGGTGCCGACTGGTGCGATGTAATAGATAAGGTGCGTTCGAAGTGCTGAAACAACAAACTTTCAACGTGAATATAAATGCAAGTAGCAAGCAAAGCTTCACTTTTTGTCGCTCTTTCGAGCAATCTAAATTAGTAGTCACGATAGCTCATCAGTGTCGGAGCTGGTCCTTTTTAATATGATGCTGTTTTCCAAGATGTCACATTGTTTGTTCATCTCCATCTCGATTAAAGCTGGCAGTAGCTTCGATGAGGTGATATGTTACACATGCACATGAAAAAACGACGCAACTTTGAATGGTGTGTTAATGCATGATAAATTGGCGGCCGCTGTACAGGCCACTGCTATGATTCATTGCCGAAGCATGATGCAACCATCCAAATGGAGCAGGAGAGGATGAGTTGATTACGGTAGGACCGCTGAAACGATTTCATCAAAGTAACCGCAAAGGCAGAATGACGGGGATGTTGCCCGCTTAACTCTGTTTGTACAATTCTAAAATGCAACAGAACTAATTGCTCGGAGAACCGATCAACATTTACGCGTCCAGGTGGGCGGGGAAAGTGCCAGCCTCTGTAGGAAAGGAATGATGTCAGTGATCTTGGTCTTGAAAACAACAAATTACAGCGCAGATCCGAGTAACGGCGTTGTCGGTTAGGGCATATCGGAATCTCGGGATTACATACCACGCTGCTCGTCCCAGCGACCGTACCACGAAGAGGGGCACAGCGACCGGTAGGCCAGGTAGAACTAGATATATAGTTAGCGGCAGGTCAAGATAATGGGAATGAGCGAGCCTCCAAGATCGCAATGGCATTCGGAAGCAGTGGAATATGGCTATCGCGGAGCGCATGTACCAGGGCCTGAGCCATTGAATCCGGGAAGTTCATAGGAGAGCGGAGTTAGCCGTACCTGACGGCAGGGAGCAAAGTCCTCGCCCTTGGCGTTGATGCACTTGTGGTAATCGACATAGTTCTGCCAGCAGTGCTTGGTCTGGTTCTGGTTGGGGAAACGGGCGTCGAAACCTAGAGATAGCCGGAAGCTCGGATATTAGATACAAGGACCAATGGCATGTCGGAATGCATATCGGATTGCGGGCCAATGGATGAACGGCGGTGGAGACGATTGACCGATGGGCCAATGGCGGCGGGACGGCTAGGAAGCGGGATCGGAAGCGGTGGAAATCGGGGCCGGGCATGGGCGGCGGGTCAGGACGACGAGGCGACGAGCAGCCCGGGCCCAATAGACAGCCACTGGATTATGGTGTCGACATATCGGCGTATCAATGCTATGATTGTATGGAGGATTTATCACTCACCAGCTGTAGAAGGGTCAGTTAGCCTCGGATCATATCAACATCATATCATATCATTGTGCTTTGTTTTGCTTGCTAGCAGCCAAAGGGCGATTCCGCCAGTTTGACCAGGCACAGGCCGAGCTTGTCGCAGGCGCCAATTGAAATCACTGCAACGAGAACAAAAAAAAAGCAAAAAGCAGAGAGAGGGAATAACATACCGGTAACGAACTTGAAGGGCTTGGTGACTTCGCCGGACTCAGACATTTTTGCTGTAATATATGCGCAAAGCGAAGCAGTTCTGGCAATACTAAAAAAAAAAATTAAAAAAATTAAGTCGAAAGCAAGGCTCAAATGCAGAGGAAATGCAACGAAGATTCAAAGCAAAGAAGACCACTATTCTTTCGCCCAGCGGTCGAATCAGGTGCTAGACGATTGCGAAACTTTGGGGGCATTCGCTAAACAGAGGTGCTTTTTTTTTCACGCCTTGTATTCCAGGCCACAAAAAACCTAAAAGCGGCCGGGGAGCAAAGCTGGGCTTTGCGAAAGCTTGGGTTCCCCGTAAAGAGCAACTGAATCAGGCCATTCCCCCAGGTGGTTATAGGTCATCTGGGGCCACTTTCTCCCTATCTCGCAGCCCGGGGCAAAATGCAGTTTTAGGGGCTCGTTCTGGGAGGAGGGGACTTGCTGGCAGTTGGCAGCGCTGCGGAGTGCGAGTTCTGGAGCAAGGGCGGGTGAAGGGCCATAGCTACAGTGGGCAAGATGGTAAAAAGCGGCGCCTGGGGTGGTAAAACTCCCCCCCCCCCCCCCAAAAAAA
>LKBB01000325.1:0-11286 GCA_001513885.1 Thielaviopsis musarum
CCCCCCCCCCAGATCGTGTACACCGAGCCCAATAACGTGCTGATTGAGGGCTCGCGCATGTACAAGCGCAACGGCAACTACTACATCTTTGCTACCAAGCCTGCCAACTCGCAGTACATTCTCAAGTCCTCTTCGGGCCCGTTTGGCCCCTACGAAATCAGGCCCGTCGTAGTCAAAATCACACCGCCCGTCGCCAGTACCGGCAACCCGCACCAGGGCGGCCTGGTCGAGACGCCGTCGGGTCAGTGGTACTACATGGCCTTTGTCGACGCCTACCCGCTGGGCCGCATGCCCGTGCTGGCGCCCGTGACGTGGGATGCCGACGGCTGGCCGACCGTGCAGACCGACGCCAGCGGCGGCTGGAGCAACTCGTACGCTATGCCCGTGACCACTACCAAGACTGTCAACGCTGCCAACGCCCCGGGCGCCTTTAGCGAGAACTTTGCCGGCAAGACGGCGCTTAGCCCGCGCTGGGAGTGGAACCACAACCCGCTCAACAGTGCCTGGAAGTTTGTCGCCTCGGGTCTGCAGTTGACCACGGGCCGCGTCGTCAGCGAGATTTACGATGCGCCGAACACGCTGACGGTGCGCACCTTTGGGCCCAAGTCGCAGACCACGTGGAAGCTGGACGTCAGCGGCATGAAGAACGGCGACCGTGCGGGCGCTGCCATTTTCCGGAGTGACTCGGCCTACATCGGCGTGCACAAGGACAGCGGTGTGAGCCGTCTGGTGTACGTGGACGACTTGAAGCTTAATGCCAACTGGCAGCTGCCGACGGGCACCATTGGCAATGTGACCAGCGGCCCCAATCTTACTGCGTCATCCGTGTGGCTGCGTGTACAGGCTGATGTGCGTCCGGCCTTTTCGAGCGGATACACTGATGCGCGCCCGGCCACGTTTTACTACAGCCTGGACGGCGAGTCGTTTACGCAGCTGGGCGGGTCGTATCTGCTGAACCACACGTGGCAGTACTTTATGGGATACCGGTTTGCTGTTTTTAACTTTGCTACCGAGTCGGTGGGCGGCAATGTCGTGGTGAATCAAGTCGATAGCGAGGCGTGGGAGTAAGCGCCAAGTCGGGGCAAGTGGAATAAAATGGGTCGGGGTGAGTGGAGTAAGCCGGGCCGGAGTGCTTCGAGTAAGCGATTGAATGGGGTTAAACTGATAAAAGGGTCGGAGAAATAGGCCACGGGTAATACCAAGGCCGTTGATAGCCCATGTGGTGTGACCGTTAGTGCCAAGACTAGAGTACAAGTTAGAATAAAAAGCCTATTGTCTCTCCCGCTGCTTGATCTATAGATGCTTGAGTGAACTCATCTGAACTCACTGAAACAATGAAAAGCACCAAAGCACCATCAACCCCATAATCCCCGGCTCGACCCGTCCATCATCAAGCACGGCGGTCTGGCGCCGCGAAACCCGATTATAACGGCCCATGGCACTGACGAGTTTGTGCAGTACACGAGCTACTACGATGTGCTTGAAGACGACGGCAACAAGTGAGGCGTGTGTCTCGTCGTGAGAAAGTATACTGGCAGCCAGACGCCCATAGGTCGGGAGACGTTTCTGTCGCACGGTCACTGGGATGTCGATGGCTGGTTAGCTCCGTTACACATAGCCTAGCCAAGACTTTGCAAGACAAGTTCTCAGTGCTACTTTACCCGGAGGCTCTTATCCTCCAGTGTGTTGCCACGCGCCAAAGCTGAAGATATTTAGGCTAAGACGAGAAGAGGCGGCTTATTTGAGTTTCTCGATGGGAAGTGAGAGAACTGAGAGATGGGGGAGTGAAAACTGAGAGATGGAGGAGTGAAAACTGAGAGATGGAGGAGTGAAAACTGAGAGATGGAGGAGTGAAAACTGAGAGATGGGGGAAGTAAGAAGCCAAGGAAAGACAAAAATATAAACAGAGAAAAAATGAGAAGAAAAAATAAAAGGTAAATCGGGGTAGTTGCCACAAGCAGTTCGTTTGCCGTTACAAGTCAGTCCTTCCGTTTTGTAAGACATTGCCCCACTTATCCTTCCAACTTCCCCATGGGGTAGCAGGGATCTTTTCTGGGCAGTTGCCTCCAAATTTCCTCTATTTCATCTTGTATCTCCAATCCTTTATTGAATACGTAATTTTGTATCTCCAACTTCTTAATTTTATGAGAGACAAGCACTTTACTTTATATGAACCACCAGAGAGGCTTATTTATACTTCAGTCTTTTAGCCGGCTTCTTTTGCCGCCATAGAGAATCCAAATCTCGCCCGACTCTTACTCTCGAAAAAAGAAAATCAGTGATGGAAAATATTCTAATGTAATGCAATGATCTAGACGCTATTGCTGCTTAGACACTGTCTGCCATGTGGGAAAAAAAAAAGCCCGCGCTAGAGTAAGTTACTAAACGAAATACCTCATACGAAACAGACGCTGAAAATCCGGGGTAACCCTGCGATGTCAGCGTTTGGATCTGTACAAGTAGACTCTCTTCCCCTTGAGCTGAGCTCGCTATGCGCCCTCCTTGTCGTGCCGTATCTGATTGACCTGCTGGGCCGCCGCATTGGCGTCAAGCTCGGCTGCGTGCTTATGCTGGTGGCCGTCGGCATCTAGACGGGCGCGCAAAGCTTCGGCATGTTTGTGGCAGCGCGCCTGGTACTGGGCTTTGGCGACTCGATTGTGCTCGGGTCGGCGCTGTTGCTGATTGCCGAGATTGCCCCATTCGCAGGACCGCGCTATCTTGGTGACGCTCAGCGGCGCTTCGTATCCCTCGGATGCTTTTATCGCCAGCCGGGTGACTTACAGCACGTTCAAAATATAGGTACGGCGATACCCGTCTTCCTTTCCCTTCCTTGCCTGCCTTCTTCCTTTGTCAAGGCATGCCAACAGCAACAGGGCAAGCAGCCGGTCCTGGCGCCTGCCCTCCCTCCTGCAAGCCATTTCCACCGCCAGGCCAACCGCATCGGCTGGCTGGACCTGCTGCGCACGCGCGGCAACCGTAAGCGCATCGGCATCATCACCGCTATCGGCTTGTTCTCGCAGTGGTCCGGCAACGGCTTGATTTCATACTACCTCAAGTACGTCGTGGACAGCGTCGGCATCACCAAGGCATCTACGCAGCTAGGCATCAATGGCAGCATGAAGACGGACCGTCATGTACGGCTTCTTTTATGATATCAAGTATGTACTCCGTAGTAGTACTACTAGGAGTAGTAGTATTAATGGCCCCGCATTTCTCCATAGATCTTAATATGCTAACCCTATCCCGTCTAGGTCCGGCCTGGGCCTCAAACTATATGACAGCCCGTTCATATCACAAACATACGTTTACATTGCAGACTGAACACAAAATATATTGAGTGGAGTAGGAACAAACAATATCAATCTTTGGCCAAGGTAGACAACATGCAAGAATGCATCCAGATACCACAACCCGAGAAAAACAGTAGAATAACAAACGTAGTTCGGCTCGCCAGAGGCGCTAAATATTGAGAGAGCACCTGGAGAATTTGCGATCAAACGGCTCTCTCTCTCTCTCTAACGCGATTCAGCGCCTTCGTCCGACCAGACAGACTGGAGACGATGCGCGAACCAAAACGTCGCTCAAGAGGCCGTGATCTGGCATAGTAATCAGGTGCTACAAACGTATTTTATAGTTAGAATTTTGCTGCAATCAGCACGAGTAAAAACGTAAAAGAAACAAAGAGAAGTAGCCGACTAGAGCGCAAGCCTAATTAGACTGACCGGCAGACATGCAACGGCTAAGTATTGGAACGGCGGTGAAACGACTTGCGTCTCCAGCACTCATTCACTGCATCCTGCATCTGGTCAGCATCTTGTGGGATTACCGAGCCGACAAAAAACACTTTGACATTGTGCTCAATCGTCACTAGCTTGGAATAGTTGACTCGGGACTCTTTGGCCAGCCGCTCTCCCTTTGCGTGGATATCAATGTGAATGGGCGGAAAGCCCAGTGGTGGCTCCCCAGAGATGAGCCGAGGGCTGTGGCCGGTTTGTACGACAATGCCATGGCGATCAGGCTTGATGCCGCTCTTCTTGCAGGCGCGACCGCCGTATGTGAGAATCGGACTATTGAGGTTAATACATGGACGAGGAGCTTGTAAGAAAGGGGGTCATACACGCATGTGCAGTGCCCAGCGTCATTAGCGACAACTATAAAGCGGCGGAACCCGACATAAAACTTCTCACCGTAAGAATCGACATATGTGCGCGAGTCCGAAACCGACGTCGCCGCGCCTGTTGCAGATTTGCCGATTGGTTCTGACCACAGAATCTTGAATACTTCGCCTGGTTGAAAGGCAGGGGATGGATGAACGCGGTAGCCTTTTAGGGTTAGAAAAGTATAAGCTTGGAGGTTGTAAGCGACTTACGAGGATCTAGAGCCCAAGTCTGCCCGTTTTCGGGCTCTGTCGATATGACATTGGCTCCAGGATCTTGGGGATAGTGGACTGGCAATTGCGTAGAAACAGGCTCGACATGTAGGCTGTCAGTATCAGATTCAATAATGAAGGGCTCATCGTCGGTCTCGGGGTCGGCGTAAAAATTGGGGGGTTCTATTTGTCGTTATTAGCCATCTATCTATGTGTTTTGAAAAACCAAAAAAAACGAACCATCATTCATGTAGCCCGAATCGTCGACATCATTAGATGCGGTCGGTGACAATGAAGCATATGCAGCGTTTTGAAGCTTGTGGTCGAGCTCTCCATCACTTTCCGACTCCGAGTCAGATTCGCGGGCTAATTTGCAAACCAGTCGTTAGCTTTGTGAAACAGTGGAACGAAAACCAAGCAGGGCGCCACTAATATCAGCTGCGTGACTCTAAAACGAACCCTTGCTTTTGTTTTTGCCCTTGCCTCGTCTGCGACGGCGCTTTTTCTTCTTTTCGCCCTCTTCGGGCACAGACGGGGCCCCTGGTGGCGGGGCTTCGACTATGTGTTCGGCGGTGACTTCTCCAGGGCTAGCAACGGGTGCCCATTCAGTTTCGCGTTCTCCTACGCGTTGCACAAGCGCTGTTAGTTAAGAAGTCCAAGCGCCCGGGGGATGGCTCGAGCGAGATGGCGAGCCGACTGAAGCAACCTACCACGGTGGTTCTGGCGCTGGTGATAGTAGCGCTGGTAGTCTGGGTGCCAGATCCAGGGTCCATAATCGCTCCAAGGCATGGCTTCTTGGGCTGAGTGGGGGTGTATCAGCCTATCTTTGTATGCGACGGGCTTAGTGGTCAGAGAAACGTGCTGATCAGTACCTGAATGCGAAGGGACGTCCGACAAAAGCCTTGAATGTTTCTTGAACGGACGGATTAAATCCTAGAGTGGAATAAAAGCCCAAAAGGGCCGAGAATATAGTCGACGGCAGTGACAGGCTAATTTAGAAAACAAAACGAAGCAAAGGTTATGATCCAAGCAGCGCCTGGAAACACCAAAATAATTGACCCGAGAAACAGCAAACGAAATAAAATAGAGCGAAAACAAAAGGAAGAAAATAATGGCAGAGGGCGCAGGCCCGGTTATAACGGAATTCTCTGCATGGCGCGCTGCAGCATCTGCAACTGTACTGCAGGCTGTATGCGTATGTAGTAGCAATAGTAGTAGTAGTAGTAGTAGTAGTAGTAGTACTAGCACGAATGTACATAAGTATGTATGAATGAGTCTAAAATGCAAATTTGATAAATGGAGGTACTGCTACTATACAGTTACGCGCGAACTGCTGATAGCCATTTTGAAAGAGCTGAGTGTTGATTACTCCCAGATTTTTGCATGCGCCGGAACCCGCAGGTTGAGTACTTGCTTGATTTAGTTGAAGCAGCCTCGTAAACTGCTGCAAACCGCAGGTGCGGTACCGTACCGCCTGCCGTCTGCACCGCCTGCAGCACTTGTGATAGTGAATGCATTCATCACTACAGGTTCAGGCAAGCTCTTTCTGGCCTGAGAAGAGGGGTGAATGCGCAGGAAGAAGGCCGAGGAGTGGAAGGAGTAAGGAGCAACATGGTGGAGGGCTAGAGGAAGGAATAGCATGTTGGAAAGCCAACAAGCGAACGATCAAACGGACAGTCTAAAAAAAGAGAAATTCAAACAAATGTACTGCACAGTGCAGCAGGACTGTGTCTCTTTTTTAGGATCCCTGCTCGCCCATGCCCCGCTAAATCTGGCGGCTTTGACGACCCGGAGAGCAACTACAAGTAGTATAATACCAATCAACAGGGTCTTTATCTGTAGCCTTTAGTGCCTTCCGGTACCGTTGCAAAAACCGTTGTTACCGCTGTTTTGCAGTGCGCCTTCCATATGGCAGTTTATAGGCCTGTTTTGTAATTGCGAAATTGCAAAGTGCAGTCGCGCTATAGCCCTCTATTCCCGCAGACACGAAGCCGGAATCTGTAATTGCTGCTTTCTTTTTGATTTCGCTTCACGCCATTTCTTCCCGACCAAGAAAAAGCTCCAACGTGTTTCTGCTTTCCAGCCTTGCTTGACTCAACCGTAGCCTCGTCCCTCCCACTTATTTGCAACTCAGCCTGCCAACAAAAATTGGCCGTTATGTTTGCGCTCTCATGATGCCGCCTCTTGAAAATCAAGAGCCACGCCTTCTTGATAGTCCGACTCCCCTACGCACCAGCATTGTTCCCGATCCAACAGTTCCGAGCACTCCGTCTCAGCCATGGCTTCCGCTGGCTGATGAAAGCGGTCACGATCACCGGCACGGCCCATCAAACCAGAGCGCTGCCGGCCAAAGCGGGGGAACCCCCGAAAGCCATACCGAGATCCCGCAATCCGCCACGCCCCGGGCCAGCAATTATCGCCACCGGGATCAGGCCAAGAACCACCTTCCGTCATTGCTGAGCCATGTTACGAGTAGCGGAATATTCCCGCCACCACCGCCGCCGCCGCCGCTGAACAGACCCTCATCGGCATATGGCAGACGGGATGCGAATATTTTGCCGCCGCCACCCGATGGCCAGAAAGTTACGCCGCCGACTGCCGGACCGGCCGTGTTTCAATCAAGCCCGCCTCTGCCCCCGGCCCATTTTGATATGGGCAATCTACCGGGGAGAAATGAAGGCCAGATTGAACCTCCTCCGCCCCGGCCTATTGGCGAGGTCAAAATCAACAACTCTTTTGCTCCACCTCCGCCGCCTCGTCCGAGGGCAGTATTGGATCTTAATATACCGCCACCGCTATTACCTGATGCTCTGCTAAGTGCGGCCAATAGTCCTTATTATCCGCTGCAAAATCGCCCTCCAGCACCTTCGCCAAATGCTCATGGTATAGCGCCGGGGTCAAGCGACTCTTATTTTGCTGCTCCATCTACTCCGGCGCCTGCAATAGGGAAGTCGCTCAGCACAGAGCCTTCTATCACCGCGCCGTCGCTTGCTGTCCATGGCTCGCCGAGTGACTTGATGGCCTCGGTGTCTTTGACTACTCACAGGCCAAGCTGCCCTCCGTCTGCTTTGACTACTCAGAGGCCAACTCGTTCTCCTTCTGTCGTACCGACTTCTTCGGTTAACAAATCTGGCTTCACCGACCTCAGTCAGTATCCTACACCTCTGCATAATGCTCGTATCCATGCAGCTTTACATGGAGATGAAAGAGACGACACAACGCCGACCCCACGGTCACTCAAACTAAACAAACCGCCACCTCCATCTGAAGTTCTCGCAACGAATATTCAACCCCCGGATCAGCGACTGCCGATTCGTCCGCCAGAGCCACAAGGTGTTTTTATACCTCCGCCGCCTCCGCCATCAGTCCAGGTGCCCTTTATCGATCATCGCAATATTCCCCGGCCTTCTTCGTCCGACGCAAAGTTGAATTATATACCTCCTCCGTCGCCTCCTCCACCAGGCGCGCATCCGGTTCTTGGTATACCGCCTCCTCCTTCTAGCGGGGTATTTCTAACCAAACCACCTCCGCCGCCACCACCAACATCTCACCCATCTCTTAATGAGATTCTGCCGCCACCGCCTCCACCATTTCACCCATCTCTTGAAGAAACCCTATCACCACCCCCACCCCCCCTAGCATCTCATGCAAGGTTTGATGTTCCTCCGCCTCCGCCAGATTCTTACCCGACACTTCTTGATATACCACCACCACCACCTGATTCTTATACGTTTGATACAGATATACCTCCACCTGCACCCCCTCTATCAGCCCCCGTGATTATTTCCTCGGGAATTCCATACCTCAACGTGCCCCCGCCTCCTCTATGGTCCGCAACGGCACGCCCTTTCCCATTAGAAGGCTTCAGTCGACTGCCAGGGGTCAATACTTCGAAGAAGTCAACTGTGCCACCACTAGCTACACTCAGCCGTACCACAAGTCAGCGTTTTAACCAATATGAACACGACGAGGTTGATGAAATTCGAAAGGAAGAAGACTACAATTTCCCTCCCCGCGGTCCTGCCAACAAGCCGCATGGCTTGACGGACAAAGGAGCCGGACCGATGTTCTCTATTTTTAGTGACATTATGAGTGAAGAACAAGAAAATGAGCCCAATGTTCAGCCACCAGTTCCGGACTCTTCAGCCGAGGTGATGCAGATGGACAAAGTACGGGCTGCTTGGAAAGGGCTCAAGTCCAAAAGAGGCCAGATGTACGATCTCCGCGGTCAAATGGTTCGACAGCGGGAGCGTAGCCGCATGCTTCAAGAAGCAGACAGCGAGGCTTCTTACAAACTGGCGAGCCACGTCAAGAAGGCTTTGGCAAATGAGGATTCTGCCGCCGTTGTGGGCGCCCTGTCTGGGGTTGAGGGATTATATATGGACCTCCAAAACGCACGTGCTCTTTTCCACGAGTCTCAGACGGAGTACGACGAACTGGACAGAAGGTTGGATATGCTAGAAGAGGAAGTGTCCAAGCAAGAGTCTCTCTTCTTTGACCTTTTGAAGGGCCCAAGGATTCCAAACGCGCCAGAAGAGGAAAAGCCAGCGCCGGGAATCAGCCAGAAACTGGCGGCCTCCATGCCCATTGATCTTTTGGGGATATCGGCTGACATGTCTCCTCTTCCTCTGCCTGAGATGTACCTGAGCTTGGAAGACAAGGTGGCCGAGTTCAATCTCTGCTTTGAAGAGTGCCACGACCTTGTATCGTCACATTCGCGTATCATGGACGACGTGGAGCAAAGGAGGAGCTATAACGCTTACTACGAGCCCGACGAGTTTGGCCAGGAGCTTCTCGACAACTTTGCTCACGACCATGCCAGACTGGAAAAGGCCCACAGACACTCACGAGAGTCTGTTATCCAACAGATTGAAGCCTGTATCAAGACAGATACGATGCCCGATATAGCGTTCATCGCTCCTGATATATTGTGGATTCTTGCAGACCGGTTCTCGGCACAGTTTAGACCATGGCTGGTCAGGCAGCCGTGTGACACAAGCCGTCTGGCGCATGACATCGATATTGACTTGACGGTGCCAACATCCGACGTTGACGCTCTATCGACCCTGCGATATCCATTTCTTACAGCGCCAGAATGTAATCTAGACAGCCTATCCGACCTCGTGAACACGCATAACACTCGAGCGCTCTGGAAAAAGGGACCGCCTTTGTCCAATCTTGCAGGGCTTCTAGACCAACACGCCCCGCCCTGTGTCCCCGTGACAAAGCTGGGTGAAGGTGATGCCGTCGGCAACTGGTTCATGGTGACGGTATGGCAGGAACAGCAACTGCGCTCGTCGGCGCTCAACGCCATGCTGCTTGAGGCAACGTTTCATGAGCACATTGGCCGCAAGAAGCGCTTTTCGCGGGCCAAGTGGGAAAAGCGCGTGCTAAAGAAGTGGTACACAGACGAAACGCGGGCGTTGGCCAAGAGCGATGGGTTTTTGGTGGCGCCGGTGACGCCGCCGGTGTCGGATGGACGTGTGTCTGTGGCAGTGGAAGACTTTGAGAGTTTGAGTGTGGACGAGTCGGAAAGGTCGACGGGGGATTCATTTGACGACTCGAGCCTGGGGGGTGTATACTGTGGAGTACAAGAGGTGGAGAGGGGCGAGTTACGTGCCGAGGAAAAGGACATGACGGTATTGGAACAAAAGACGGCGGTATGAGGGCGATCAAGTTTCAGAGATTATCAGGATAACAACAAAGAAAGATAAGCTCTGTCAGGCAACGAAATGAGGCCAAAAACAGGACTATCCGGCGGTCAAAGGAAAAGGCAGTTAAACTTAGTGATGAGAACGACAGTGGGGTTCTTCATACAGCGATGAACGATAACAGAGCAGATGGAGAAGGGAGCTCGGGCCTTGATACGGCGGTTGCCGGTCGGCCAGGATCGACTTGTAGCGGCGGTTCTGTTCCACCAGTAGGTTTTTTATCAGTGAAATTACACAACAATGGTAGCAAAACCTTATGCTGTTTGGTTTAGTGTGCTTCTTTGGTGGGCTAAACAAGCGGCATTGTAGGTGAGTATGTACTTAAGTACACTGTGCTCATGCCGGTGGACTTCACACTGTTCCATCGACAAATGGGGTTTTACTGCCTGCTAGACGCTGCTTCTCAAGTTGACTACGTAGTAGTAGTACTACTTTGTACAAAGATGGTGCGGCCTAGGAGGAATGGTTATTTCTTTATTTTGTCCATCACATGTGAGATCTTCATGCAGCCAGTGAAAGAAATGAAATGAAAAAAAAAATGAAGAAGAAAAAATGAAAAATGAAGAAGAAAAAAATGAAAAATGAAAAAGGAAAAAGAGCGGAAAAGTCGATGCCCCACTTTAATCACTTTAACCTCACAGCTGCAATTAAGCCCAATTGAGCCAAGTCTTTTTTTTTTTTTTTTTTTTTTTTTTTTCTTTTTTCTCTCAGTACGAAGCAAAATAAAACAATATGCAAAATAACCTGTGCGTGCCAACGCAGACTCTTTGCGCAGCTATTCCGGCCTATTTTTTTTTCTTTTTGTTGGTTTGGTTTATTGCCTTGCCGGTCAAATGTATTTTTTGCAGTGGTGCAGGACAATAGCATTTGCCAGAATTATTGAAGCTATAAGTGTCGTGAGAAAGAATACTATAGTAAGTATGTACTGGCACATGCACCCGCTTATATGCATATGTCTAACTCCAGTTTTAACTCCAGCTCCAGCTCTAGCTTCAGGCTTCTGCGGCCCCCTATCAACTCGGTGCACATACACAAACTAGGCGCAGAAACGAGTGTATCTACTTTGCTGCATCTCCTTACCATGAGCTTATCCATACTTAAGTGTAATGTAGCAAGTTGTTGTATATATCAGAATATGAGACGTACATCCTATATACCTTTTCCGCCCAATCCCATTCCTAAACTCCAAAAAAAAAAAAAAAAACT
>LKBB01000325.1:11337-21602 GCA_001513885.1 Thielaviopsis musarum
AAAAAAAAAAAAAAAAAACTTACCCTCTCTTCTCCCTCCGCCGAAACATCAGCTGCGCCTTTGGATCCGGAACCCTAGTCATCACCATACCAAACGGCCGTGGCCGCTGCTCGCCCGGCCTCAACGCCACATCATAGTTCACCAAGAAATACGCCAAGCACAGTTTAATCTCATGCGCCGCCAGAAATCTCCCCGGGCACGCGTGGCGGCCGGCGCCGAAATTCAGATTCGCCTCGTTGACCGCGGTGAATTGCCACCGGTGGGCGTCTTCGGGCATCGGCGCTGCTTCGCGCAGGTTGTAGAAACGCAAGGCGTCAAAGCGGTCGGGGTCCGGGAAGAAGCGTGCGTCGTGCGATATGCCGCTCTGTGGGGCGAGGATCTTGGTGCCGGCGGGTAAGTGGGTTCCGTCGGAGAGGGTTACGGGTCTGATGACCTTGCGGATAAAGGATGCTATTGTTGTTAGCTGTTTGTATATCTGGATAGTGCAGAATTTGGGATACTTACTGATGTTGCCCGATAACCGCTGCACTTCCTTAACAAAGCTGTCCATCTTGCGCAACTTCAACATGCTGTCTTTACTGCACCACCCGCCCCCTACTTCCAGCACAGCCACAGCCTCCTCACGTAGCATCTCCTGCACCTCGGGCCTCGCTGCCAAATCATACATACAATCCGTCAACAGATTAGTCGTTGTATGAATCGCCGCCGCCGCCACAATCAGCTGCAGCTTTGCCTGCACCGCGACATCCGCTCTGTCACTCTCGGGCAACGCATCCAGGATCCACTGCACCAAGTCATCCGGCGCCTTTTCGCCGCTGCCAATCGCCCGCTCGCGCAAGCGGTCTTCAATGACAGGCCGTAGCAGGGCCGTGGCCGTATCCACGTCGCGCCGAATCTGACGCAACTCCGCCACAAACACCCGCCCGTACGGCCGCAGCCAGCTGGGAAACAGCTGCAGCTTGACCACGGCCAGAAACACGTGCACGGCGTAGTTGATGCTAGTGTCAAGCCAGGCGTCTTTGCCGCTGACGTCGGGCCCGACAAAGACGCGCCCGCTGAGGCGCGCCACGGCCCGCAACGCAAATGGCTGGAACGTGACGGGCGTCCAGTCGCGGCACGGCGGCAGCTCGGTGGCCGTGATGTGCTCGAGCTCTGTACGCAGTTGCGGGGTCAGCCGGGCAATGTTCTGGCTGAGTTTGGTCTTGATAAGCGTCGTCATGAGCGTGGTGTTGTGGCCGGCAGTAAAGGCGGTGTAGGTCGTCTGCATGGCTTCGGCAATGGCTTCGCTGGCACTGAGCACGTCTTCGGGAAGGCTTTTAAGTTCGCCGATAAGGTATGGCGGGATGAGGACTTGACGGCCTTCGGTGGCATGAATCTGGTACGGACGGTCGAGATGCTAGTACTGTCAGTATGTCTCTTTTAGATTCGATTGTGGATTGGGTGTTCGGTAGTACTTTGCTGTAACTATCCCTAATGAGACTCTCGGCCGAAAACATCCACTTTACTTTGCTCGCAGTGTAAACCGGAATGTTAATTGCCGGCTCGCTTCCCGATATCAAGAGCCAATAGAGAAAGATGACCGAGGCTATTGCTGCGTACCACCAGATATTTCTACAGCCAGACACAATAGTCGGCAGTTCTGGCAGCTCGATGCTGGAGGAGCGAATTATGGACATGTTAGTTAAATATATAAGCGACTGTTGGCGGCATTGAGAGGATAATGATGCTTGATAGTTGTGGTAATGAAATAGTCGACGTCAGACAATATGAGAGAAAAGAAAATTATCATCAACTAAAGAGAGCGGCTGGAAGAAAGGCCTTTTCTCTTCGCATCCAAGGAAGGAACCCATTCAAGATAAAGCAGCCGCCGCGTGCTGAGCTGGCAATTGCCGCAAATCAAATCGCCGTGCCTTCCTTCAACTCCCCCCGGCGACGTCACCTTGTCGAGACATTGAAACTTATTTTGTCACATTATAACCTAGCAAAACAGAAAGCAGGTCTTTTCTAACCGGGATCAAGGCCAACAGAACTAGAGCCCAGTCTTCCAGAAGGGTTTTCCATGACTTTCCCGAGAAACAACTTCTATTAATACTACTACTTCTAGTATAAATATAAGCTCCTGGTCCCTCCACTTGTTAAAACAGGGCTTTGTTTGTTGCAGCTGCGCTCGGATTCTCAAAAGCCCGGCCAGCGGTTTGAGCCAATCGCATGCGTCTGTGGCTCTGGGTGAGCGCTGTTCCTATATGGCTTTGGTAATTGCCTGCGGCGCATGATCGCCGCCGCCCCGATCCCTTCGACAGTGGAAGGAGCGGAGCGGCGTGCAGCGAAGTCTAGAAAATTGTTTTCACCGAGCCTGCAGACTTTGTATTAGGTACAATTATTATCCCAACTACCTGCCCCGTATGGAAAGTATACTAGACTTTGACGAATATTCTGCATTGCGCTTTGAGGTTCCTTTTTGCTCAGCCCGGTCGTCGGTACAAAGTCGCAATGCCGGTAACAGAACCTTCATGTTTCAGAACCGTAGCGCCAAGACCTGCGCTTGAGCTTTAAATACTGGCATTAAGCGCTACAATCAACATCTACTCGCTTATTCTTGAACGTTTCTTTAACCTAGTCCAGGAACCGTCGGCTGCGATACATTTGCCGTAACATCAAGACGCGGTGGTTGTTATTTGAGTTATACAATACTACTACCAAACTTGACAAAGCCGTTCTATGGCCTGTGTTGTAAAATGTATTAGCTGACAATTAGCTACTATCCTCAAGCGTTCACAATCTAATCCACATGAACTCTGCCTGCAAAACCGCTTTACAACAAAGCTCATCACGATATCAACTTTCAAAACTCAAACCTTCTCAAGAAAAAAAAAAAGCTTGTTCCTGTTGACTAAAACTGCGGCTGATTTGGCCTTTACTAGTAGTCCTCAATTGTTTGATCGGCGTTTGCTTAATATCCAGGGTTTAAGTTGATTGGCCTTTAACCCTACTTACTAACATGCATAACCCTTGTGTAATCCACGTATATCCCTGTATGTGTTAACCCTAGTATTGGTGACAAGGAGGAACTTTGACATTTTGCTAGCTGCAATTTTATCTACAAGTGACACTTATACATACTCGCTATGGATAGCTACTGGCAGTAGGAATGATTTATCTTCCATTTTCGACAACTCCAGAGTACTCTGCAAGGTCACATCACTGACCCCTTCACTTTGGCCAAGTCTCGGCTCACTCTAGTTCTTGTTCTCACTCTTTCACCAAGGCAGCCAAAGTTTTCAACGAAAAGGCCGACCTCGACAAACTCTACAGATATATTCTCGATGATGCATGCTACATTCACTTGAAAGCAAAGGCTTATCCTGGGAAGCTATGACTAACACAGCCCAGACGTCATGTTCCTCGGCCCCATAGTATCAAGATGAGAACTATAGAAAGTTAATGGTCGAGTCAGAGTTTGCATGGCGTTCTCTTCTGCAGCAAATCGTGGTTCTATTATTACTAGTACCACTAATAGTATAAGCACAAAGAAGCCATGACTAATAAGCGGTCTTGCTTCTCGTAATTATAGTGAATGCTCCGGTAGTTGATAGCTTGACTTGGCTCTACCGCAATGACACCCTGTGCAGATTCTGGGTTAGCGCAAGTTGGTACCGGGTCAGTCGAGCGAGAAGGAGCTCTGAGCTGGCTTCACTAGGGAGTTTCCGTTGTAGTGTTGGTGAATAAAGCTACAAGTCGAGGGGTAAGGTTCAGACAAAATTTAACAATAGATTCCAGAAGAATACCAGTATGCTAACAGTTTATTAGACCGGGCTGTTTGTTCAAAATAGACACCCTAAAACTTAAACCTACAACAAGAAAAGGAAGGCCTACCAAACCGAGCCTGTGCCAAAGCAAAGAACATACGGCGTACGCATATTTGTCCAGTAGCCGCTCGTAAGTGAGAAATAGTCGGGCAAAGACAAATCGAAGTTGGCTAGAAGGATCTCTGGGTTGGGTGGTGGGGAGAGGAAACAAAGCGGAGTTGCTTGCATCACGGAATGAAGTAAATATGACTGGAGTTTTGCCGAGTTCCAGCAGTTCAAAGGTTCTGCCTGCAAAAAAAAAAAAATCTGCTAGTAAAAAAAAAAAAAAAAATCTGCTAGTAAAAAAAAAAAAAAAAGACGTAGTTGGGCAGCAATGCGCAGCCAAGCCTCGATGAATCAAACTAGCATAGGGGGGCCAATTTACATCGTTTGTTATCAGATCTTGGCTGCGCTGTAAGGGAACTACAAACTTCAAAGAAGCAAAATTTTTATCTGATGCGGAACGTTTTAATCTGATTGATAAGATTGGCACCTAGCGAGAGGGGGAAATTGCCCAATACACTTGCAGAAGCCTTTTTCTCTGGAATCCGTGCGAGCGCGCCAAGTTTAGTGCATTCCATACGAGTCTGTCACTTTCGGGCGCTGGAATGCAGGCATTTTCACTTTCTGCCTTTCTTATTTCTCGTTCTGTTTTTTTTTTCTTCTTTTTTTTGCGGGCTGATTGATAAAGGATAGCTGTGGATCTGATAAGAAGCCCCGCATAATTGTTCAGCCCCCCCTTGAGAGAAAAAGAAGACGAACGAAAAGGTCATGTCTTGGCAACGCAACGCAATATTCTTTTCTTTTTCAGGTGCCAACAAAGGAAAAGGGAGTACTAGCTGTTTGGGTTTATGGGATTTCTCTGTTTATCAGATTATCTGTAGTAATAGTACTACCAGTATCAACTCGCTCGT
Source organism: Thielaviopsis musarum (assembly GCA_001513885.1). Lineage (NCBI taxonomy): Eukaryota > Fungi > Ascomycota > Sordariomycetes > Microascales > Ceratocystidaceae > Thielaviopsis > Thielaviopsis musarum. Next base: position 16,097 of record LKBB01000325.1, read on the forward strand.
TTTCGTGCTGCGCTGCTCAGGAGAATAAAAACAAGTCGGGAATTTCGATGGTAAGCCACCAATGACGCGTCTCATTTCATCTCAATCTCATAGCCCGCCCAGAACCACTTGGCGTTCATCATCAGCATCAGCTATGTAGGCCTGTGGATGTATTGCGCAACCATTCTTGCGTGGAGGCTGCTCAGCCCTGATTTTGTTGCTGGGTTGCTGTGTCCAGTTGGAGACAAGAAGAAGAAGCCCGAGGTTAGACCATTCATCCGATGCGATTTCGTTCGATCGCATCCCTGATGCGGCAAAATGGTACGGCAGAAAAAGCCAGTGGCCCGATGGTTTTCTTGTATTTTTTTTTTTTTTGCCTTTGATAGAGAAAGCCCCTGCATAATTGGCACATAATACGGAGTAAAACTTCAACGACCAACGACAACTTGATATCGGCCGTGGACGAGAATGAACCGGTTAATATCACATGATACAGATGTTGCAGATGAGATTAAAACGCGCCACTTGTGTTCTAAGCCAGCCTGTGTTTTTATCGCGCCAGTAAAGCCTACTAGTGTAGTTGGACAAGGAGATGTCCGCCGTTCAACCCAACAATGTGTATTTTTCGGGGGGATATCAGCGGCATTGTTCTATAAAGATAAGCATAGCCAAGCAGTTCGTTTTTGCTTAGTGCTAGTATTACTAGGAGTAGCACTACTTGTGTAAACACTAGAAAAGAAGGTCCGGTGAACGCCGATGTTAGGAGTTTTTGCGGTGAAAGCGGAAGGTGGTGAGATGGGGAGAAATGGAGGAATGGGAGAGGAGCTGGTGCCAATATGGCGTGCACGTGCGCGAAAAGTCCGTGTAGCCCATCGACAACTGTAAAAACAAAATATTAAGGCAGAAAGGTGGCAGTTTTGAGTAGCTCGGGCCGACCGCCCTGGAATTATTTACACGGTACTATTTACTGCTACTGAACTGCCCGGCAATTAAATGTCTGCGTGCATACTTATTCTCGGAAGCTGCAGCCAGCCCTTTTCTTGTTCTTCCCTTCTATTCTTCTAGGTCCTTCTACCCGTCGATCTGATAAAAAGTCGGTGGGCGTTTTACTGTACAGTAGTACTCCGTAGTACTCTTTTGTGGGATGACGAAATTTCCGTGCGGATACTTTTGGCGGCATTTGTTTTCTTTTCTCTCGGGACCTGTTTTTGTCAGTTTTGGATATTCCATTTTCCAAGGTCCCCCCAAAAAACCAATGCCATAGAATGAGAAAGCCGACGTGTCGTAGCGAGCCTTGACTTGCAAAGCAAAATCTAAATCTAGCCTGCCATTTACAAACGTGAGCGCTGAGGCCACAATCAGGCTTTTTATTTTTTTATTTTTTTATTTTTTTATTTTTTTTATTTTTTTTTAATTCTTTTTGCACCTTGTCAAAAAAAAAAAAAAAGTTGGCGAATTGCCTGTAAAATAGACACATCTGTATTCTTGACTGGGCTTACACTGGGAAAGACCCCCAGCCCTCTTTTAGCCTGCCTTCTCTGTGCTCTTTTAGCCTGCCTTCTCTGTGCTGTTCAGTGGACCTTTCACCTTTGTTATTTCCACCATTTTGCCTTTTTGTGCGCCCACTTGACTTGTTGGCCTCCAATTCACTTATCAACTTTTTGATTTTGCATCATTTTAGTGAATTTGTATTGAATTTGTCGCCGTCATTTTGATTGCTCGCATCATCTCGATCTGTATGTTAATCAATTTCTCTTGGCTCGCTCCTGATTCTTATTCGCTTAACTCTTTTTGTTGAACATGCTATTTTTTGTTGCTTAGACTTTTTCAGCGTCTTTTTTTACGTTGTGGAAAAATACTAACAATTTCACCACCCCGCTGTCACTTTAGCACCCGCTTCTAATCCCAGTTCAATCAAGAGCCGTTTGACCAACCCGCATTCACACTTTACCTAAAAAGCATCGACATCTTGTTTTTTTTTGTGCCTCCCGCATTGGCTGTTCTTTTTTCTGTCCATCATCCTCGATTTTTTCATTCTTCGATTCTTCGACTTTGTCACGGACCGCTTTACTTACAGTACTTGCTTGCTCCATCTACGCATTTCATCTCGACTTTCCTGTCTTGTTTTCGCTTTCCTGTGACAAGGCTTAGATCAATCAATCGCAGTCATCATCGTCAATCTCTTCATCTTTTCTTTTCTCTGTTTTTTTCCTTCTAATTCGCCACCATGCCTGCTCTCGACGCTGTCAAGCCACTTTTGGCCAAGTCCATAATGGCCAGCTCCCAGCCCGCCTCACAGGGCCCGCCGACTCCCTCCAGTGCTCCGTCTCTCACATACTCGTCTGAATCCGAAGCCGAAGAAGATCCCGCTCTCGCGCCGCCGGCCGACCGCCAGCGCCGCGCCTCGACCCGTCTTATTTCCCAGAGCGCTGCCGATATTGCGCGGATAACAGGCCAAACCACTGCCCAGCTCGTTTCACGCTGCTGTGGTGGTGGTTGCTGCCGTACCAGAGATGCTACTGCCCAGGGCTCTGAAAAGGCCGATGCCGTGTGGCTCAGACATCCCAACACTGAGTGCGAGCACATCCCCATGCCCGACAACGATGCTTTCCGGTCGCTCAATCTCAAGATCGATGACATTCCCACACAGTTGACAGGCCTGGCCGATATGCCCGAGCAGACTGTCTTCCTCTTGCCGTTGCCCAAAAACAACGCTTCTATTCCCAGACTCCAGCCTTCGCCTGCTGGTATCACTGTTTCGGTTCCCGAGAAGGTGGCGGCTGCTACGCCTACCCCCGAGACGGCGTCTTCAGCGTCTTCTTCCACGCCAATTATCCCTGTCGAGATTGTTTCTACCGAGTCCAGTAGCGCTACCGAGCTCGGCCCTCTTGATACCCCCGCCGAGATGATTGCCGCCATCAACAGCATTGATGCTGCGTCTGCTCCCGTCACGGCGGATACTATCGAAGTTACCGAGGCTATCGCCGGGGATGATCTTTCTTCGCCGTCCGTCTCTACCTCTTCATCCAGCTCCGTCATTGCCGAGAGCGTTAGCACTGTCAACGAGGAGCCTGCTGCCGGTTCCAAGCCTTTGGCTCTTGAGAACCTGGATACTTCCATCCAGCCTCCCAGCTTTGTGCAGCCGCATCCTCCCTACAACGTCTTCCCCGCTAGACTCCACAATGCCCGCGAGCTGACAAGGGATGGTGCCGAGAAGAGAACTTACCACTTTGACATTGACGTCACTGACTACCCCGATGAGGGCGGCGTTGACTTTCGTGTTGGTGGTGCTATTGGCGTCATGGCACCTAATGATGCCCCCATTGTCGAGGACATCATGAACCTGCTCTGCATTCCTCGTACTCTTCGCGACAAGGCTGTTCTTCTCAAGACCACCGATGGCCGCTGGCCCACCGTTTGGGGTGACGAGAAGCCTCGTGAACTGGTCACCACTCGTCGTGATCTGCTTACCTGGTGCTCTGACGTCCAATCGTACCCTCCCACCAAGCCCATGCTGCGCCTAATGGCCGAGTACGCCGATGACGCCTCTGAGCGTCGCATTCTGGAGTACCTGTGCTCTAACGAGGGCCAGGGTGTCTTTTGCGAGTTTCGCACCGGTCCCCACGTGACTGTTTCCCAGATTCTTGAGGCCTTCCCGTCGTCGCAGCCTCCTCTGGACATGCTGTTTTCCGTGCTCCAGACCCTGATGCCCCGTTTCTACTCGCTGTCCAACGATCCCCATGAGTCCTTTGTTGCCACCACCGATGGCAAGTCGTCTCGCCGGGTCGTTGAGATTGCCGTAACTGTGCATGAGGCCCACGACTGGAAGAGGGGCCAGCGCACGGGCGTTGGCTCGGGCTTCTTTGAGCGCCAGGCCCGCAAGTTTATTGAAGCGCAAAAGGCCGGCGTAACCAACCCGGTAGTGCACATTCCCATGTTCAAGGGCCTGATGCAGAACCCTCTGGCCAAGAAGTTTGTCTCGGACGGTCCCATGTTGCTTATTGGTGCTGGCGTGGGCATCGCCCCGTTCCGCGGCTTCGTGCAGCGCCGGCTCAAGACGGCCAACTGCGCCAACAAGGTGTGGGTGCTGCAGGGCATCCGCGACTCACTTGTCGACGAAATCTACAGCGGCGAATGGGGCGTGCACGAGGACGAGGTCAAGCGCGTGGTCGAGTCGCGACGCGGCACCGGCCGTTATGTGCAGGAGGAAGTGGCGGCGCAGGCGGAGTTGGTCTGGTACGTCATCAACTCGGTCGACGGGCGTGTCTTTGTGTGCGGCAGCTCGCGCGGCATGGGCGAGGGCGTCGAGCAGGCGCTGGTTGGCGTGGCCATGTCGCAGGGCAATCTGAGCCCGGAGGAGGCCAAGACGTTTTGGAAGCTAAAGGGCGAGGCTGGTCAGTACATTGCCGAGACGTGGTAAACGCCTTGTGTTTATTTTTTTTTCAGTGCCGCTTTGCTTCAGTCTTGGGTGCTTTTTTTTTTCTTTGCTATATGACGGCTCTTGAAAGGAGTATATTTTCATCTTACTTTTTTTGTTGCCCGCCTCTTGTCCTTGATGTTTGGATGTTGCTTTCCATGCAGCCTTTATGCAAGGCTGGCCAACGAATAGACAGACAAACGCCTGGAAAGTGTCAGCAACAATCGTCGGGTTTCTGATTCGTCGGCCATGTTACACCTACTTTGGCTTTTTAACCCTATCCTTTTCTTACGCTTACGACTTGAATTTCGGTTTTGCTTCATCAGAGTCACAAATGTGACTTTTTTTTTTCTTTTGTGTTTACTATTTCCTCGGATCACAAATATTGGCGTTTTGGGGGGGGGGGCATTTTTCTTTTCTTTTCTGGGTATTCTCTAATAGCTTTTTTCTGCAAAATAACATTTATTATATTCCTTCAATCCGTTGGTTGTCCCCAGTTGATGCTACTATAAATGTAAGCCGAGCTCTTTTCTCAACTTGTACAAAAGGGGTAAAAATGGAGCGGATAAAGTCTTTTTTTTTTTTTTTTTTTTTTTTTTTTTTTTTTCTTTTGGTCGGACAAGAAGTAGCCAAAATCAGAGAAGCCGCGCGGTAGAAGTTTGTGGGATTGTTCTGTTTATTACAAATCAAGCCTTTTGTTGTTTTCAGGGTGTTGATGGCGGCCAAGGCCTTCAGTCGGCAGATTTCCCCGGCCACGGGTACTTGTTAAGCTGAGCATGGGAAGCTTGTTTACAAGTGGGTGCACTAACACGCATGCATATACTACTACTACCAGTAGTACTACTTGTAAGTCGTTCGCACATGTTCATATGCATATTGAGCTTCTTTAGCGGGCTGAGCGGAGCTAAATGTGTTTTGCGTACTCTATTGACTGATCAGCATTTACTTGGTACGCATCGTGTTTCCTCATTCTCTCGTTAAATGCATCTTGAACAGGCATTTTGAGACGAGGCTGATGGGTGCGTGGGTGAGGTTGGTTTATTGAAAGTGGAAACAGCGCAAGCCCGTGAATTTGAATTAGTAATGTTCTTCTACCGTCCGGGGGGGGGG
>LKBB01000327.1:4092-18651 GCA_001513885.1 Thielaviopsis musarum
GGGGGGGGGGGGGGGGGGTTTTCGTCATGTAATGTAAGCCCAGGTTATTCCGTGACATCGCAACCCTGTTTAGCCACTGCCAAATAGTGAGTAAATCCAAGCCTAGATCCCTGTATTTTCTTTTCTTAGTTTTTTTTTTTCCTCCTTCTCGGGCTCGTTTTTTTGACTCCTCGTTCATCTGGTTTTTTTCTTCTAGTCATGGAGAAAGAGACTAGAAAAAAGGAAGAAAGAGCACTGGATAAAGATTTATAGGCGAGAAATTCCGTGTTTCGCAGTGGGAATCAAAACCACAAGAAACACTAGCACGCACAACTCCCACAAAAAGCCTTTTGAGTACTACTTTAGGCCATGAACAAGGCAATTAAAAAAAAAAAAAAAAGTAAATAAAGGAAAGTTCAAGGAGGAAGGACAATTTGAAGGAGGAACAGAAAGAAATGTGATAAAGTCATAGCAGGGGCTACAAACAAGTGCACGATACCACAAAAAAACAAGGCAATATAAGCTAATGCCTGTCTTGTTTTTTATTCATTCTGTCGCTGGATTCTTCTACTCCGTATACTCCGTAGTCGATACTTGTCATGTCTGGCATTGATTCCTTTTCCAGCTTATTTTCGGCCTCCAACTACAGCACTAGTACTAGTATTAGTACTAGCAGTAGTAGTAGTACTCGGAGCAGCAGCTGCTACTAAACAGCCCTATGCCGCGGCACCTAGGAAACGTCACGTGTCAGCACCCAGGAAAAGAAAAAAAAAAGAAAGAGAAAAAAAAAACGAAAGGAAATTTAACACCCAAAAAACAAAAAACAAAAAAAAAACCCTAGCATAAACAAAGCCAAGCGAGCAAAAAAAAAAAATAAAAATAAAAATAAAAGTTTTCTGCGTAGACAGGAGGAGCATTTATCGAATTTATCCTCACACGCTTCCCCCGTACTACTTGTACTCTACAACTAAGACCATTAAGTTCTACGCATTAATACCACGTACATGCCTCACTTAAAAGGCTCCATATCCCACCTATTCTATTCTGCCAGTCGTTATAGAAAACGAAGCGAAGACTTTCACTCTTTTTGCTGGTCTATTGCTCCTTCTTTTACCATCTCCAGTATCGTTTTTTTATATTTTTTTTATATTTTATTCATATACCTCTTTTGTCTTTGTCTTTTTTTTTTTTTTCCTTTTCATTCATTCTCTTCCATTTCCAATTTTCTTTTTTCTTGTTGGCCGCCAGCTACTACTACCACTATTACTACATACTATACTACTATTACTACATACTATACTACTATTACTACCCAACTACTAAAGAAGAATCAACAATATCGTCTAAAACCAGCACTACTTGCCGCCGCCGTTTACAAACTACCAAGCCAACGACGAATTACATCCCGACTTTCTGCAAAAACACCTGCCACCATCTGCGCTCTAGCTAGTAGTTCCAACCCTAGCTCTACCTCAATCTTTCTCTCTCTTGCTTTACATCTAGTCTAGCTCTTCTTTACCTTCAGCTTAGCTCTAGCTCTCCTGTCCGTGCCTGCGCACCCACTCACCAAATCACCAACTCCTTTTTTGTACACACCATATAAAAAAAAAAGAAACGAAGATTCAAAAACCCCCCAATGCCCCTCATGTGCTTCGGCAGCCGCAAGAATGAAGATGACGGTCTGGCGCAATCGCGTCAGATTGATAAGCTGCTACGAGCGGACGAGAAGCGACTGGAGCGCGAAGTGAAGTTGTTGCTACTGGGTATGCTCTCTCTCTCTCTCTCTCTCTCTTCTGTTCCTGTTCAAGTAGTAGTAACGTGTGCTAACTCTTAAAAGGTGCCGGCGAATCTGGCAAGTCCACCGTGCTCAAGCAAATGAAACTCATCTACGCCCAGGGCTTCAGCGACGCCGAAAAAATGGAGTGGAAGCCTGTCATCTTCACCAACGTGATCCAGTCGTACCGCGTCATCTACGGCGCCATGCAAGAACTGGACATTCCGTTTCAGAAGCCAGAGAACGAGGTACGCCCTCTATGCATTCTGATTTTTTCCCCCCCCCAGCGCGTACGGAAGGCTGACTAAAGAGAACAGAAAAACATGGCCCATATCCTTGTCGACTATGACATCGCCGCCGACGAAGAATTTCCCCAAGACTACCTGCAGCCCATCAAGTCGCTATGGGGCGATCGTGGCGTGCGCAAGGCCATGGCCAAGGGCAACGAGTTTGCCCTGCACGACAACCTGACCTAGTACGTTTTTTTTTTCTTTCTTTCTCTCTTCCTCTCTTCTCGTCTTCTCAATGCTAACAATTCCCAACAGCTTCGTCGAAGAAATCGACCGCATCTGGGCGCCCGACTTCATGCCCAACGACCAGGACCTGCTGCGTGCCCGCCTGCGCACCACGGGCATCACAGAGACCCTGTTTGACCTTGGCCAGATCACGTACCGCATGTTTGACGTTGGCGGTCAGCGGTCGGAACGCAAGAAGTGGATTCACTGTTTCGAGAATGTGAATTGCCTGTTGTTTCTGGTGGCGATTAGCGGGTACGACCAGTGCCTGGTGGAGGATAAGGACGGGGTGAGTTTTTCTGTTCCTCTCAACTCACAACTCTCACATACAACCCTAAATATCAATCATGCTGACCCAACCCCCAGAACCAAATGAACGAAGCTCTCATGCTCTGGGAATCCGTCGCCAACTCGCACTGGTTCACCAAATCCGCCCTCATCCTCTTCCTCAACAAAATGGACCTGTTCAAGGACAAACTGCTCGTCAGCCCGCTGGCCAACTACGGCTTCAACGACTACACGGGCGCGTCCGACGACTGGCGCAAGGCCAGCAAGTACTTTCTCGACAGGTTCAAGGCGCTCAACCGCAACCCCGACAAGGAAATCTACGGCCATTTTACCAATGCCACCGACACGAATCTGCTCAAGATTACAATGACGTCGGTGCAGGATATGATTATCCAGCGGAATCTCAAGGCACTGATTCTATAAGTCTCTTGATGCTCTGGTGATTTGTGTCTTGTTTGTTTCGTTTGTTGCACTGTTTTTGTTTTCTTAGATTTGCATACTGGCCCGGGTTTTTCTTTTCTTTCTCATCTTTTCTTTTTCTTCTTTTCTTCTTTTCATCTTTTCTTTTTCTTCTTTCTTTTCTTTTTCTTCTTTTCATCTTTTCATCTTTTCTTTTTCTTCTTTTCTTTTCTTCCTTTCTTCCTTTCTTCCTTTCTTCCTTTCTTCCTTTCTTCTTGACCAGCTCTGGAGTTTTGTTCTTTTCTTTCTCCCCTCTCTTGTATTTCTTCAGGGTCCATCCATATATAGAGTTTACTCCCCTTTCCTTGAATCACTCACTCACGCACCTTCCTCCTCCGTCCTTGTGTAACGATTCTGTACTTAGTGATACCATTTTCAATCAATTTACTTTCATCCACGTTCTTTCCTCTGTGTAGTGATTTCTGTCGTAGTGAAAGGCAACTGCCGTATAAGTCCGCTTGTACTCCCATGGCCTTCCCAAATAGGTAACTGCTTAGTTATCATCTTGTGCTCCTTTTGTTTTTCATCTTAACACGACGTACTATAACGTACTATACCTCATCTATGGCATTTGCTCAATGCCACTGAATCTTAATCGGCATTTATACACCCTGATGTCCCTTGCCTACATCCTCGTTTATTCACTCCAACTTTATGAGACGCTCGGGTACCCATTAATAGCTCTAGATATGCCGAAAATTGCCACTAAAAGCCTGCCTACTCAGAGATATTGGATCCTTTGCAGCACTCTATATTCCGTTTTCAAAGACCTTTAAACGCTAAAAGTACCGCTTTCTTCTGGGTTCATACATACATTCTCTATTGGACAGCTCATACATGCCAGTTCCTTTCTCTTCCATTGATAGATTCGAAAATACCAGCAAACCTTTCTGCGTCCACAGCGTAAAATAATCAAGGATATTGTAGCCATCACACAGGTTCGAGGTCAGTCATGGGCTGTGGGTGTTTATGTCAACAATCTTGTGCTACTTCTCGCTTGTTAAGCATAAACTCGCTTCTGGTAACCAGGTAACCCCATCTGCCCCAGGTCCATTACAATCGTTCTAAACGATGCTTAATTAATTGTTATAAGCCTATAAGTCTCAACAACTTGTGGCTTGTCTTGTTGTCCTATTGGTTGTTACAATAGAACCTGTCTAACAGTTTTTCATTTTCATTGTTTGTGCGTGCTTATCTAGTCGTACTACTACATACATATATGTAAGGGTTATTATGTCTCCTAGACCTATTGATTTCTAAGCACAATAGCGGGTTTATTGTTGGAATAAAAGAGCTTGACGATACCCGGTAGGACGCCGATTCGGAGAAAACTCCGACTGGAGAATTGCAATAAAGCAGCTCTCGATTCAAGAAAGAGAAATTCTCAAACAAAAAACGCTCCACGAGGCATAAAGTAGGAGTATGGTAACGGAAGGAGCATACTGTAGGATGCGAGGTGCAGATATTGTTTGCATTGAGCCGATTCCCATTGGGGTTTTTTTTTTTTTTTTTTTTTTTTGGCAGCAAGTGCATTTACAGTGGTATCGATCCCTTCTTTATATTATCGATTTTATTCCCATGGAAACATTGGCTACGTGCTTTGGCAGCGTTGGCCGCCCAGGCCATGAACCCAACGCTTGCTACTACCAGTAGTAGTAGTAGTAGTAGTAGTAGTAGTAGTAGTAGTAGTAGTAGTAGTAGTAGTAGTAGTACAAGTATAAAAAGTTTGCCAGCTTAATGGCGGCAATCGAGCTACGAATCACCTATTTGCTTTTCGATATTAGTTAGTACCACAAACCAGAAATACAAACAGCTACACGAACAAGAACATGGGCCGGCTTCGAGATTGCATTTTCAAAAGCGTTTGCTTAGGTTTGGTTGGTAATCAAAGCCAGAAATGCAGGCAGGCAGACAAAAGAATGGCTGTCAGATGTCAAATTCGGCCGACAAAGATGTCATACATGTGGCTTATTGAGTAGACTTTATGCTATGCTTGTGGACTTTGTATGCTATGCTTGTGAACTTTGTATGCTATGCTTGTAGATTTTGTATGCTATGCTTACATGCATGCATTTTACAGTATTGAGGAAGTGGGTGGGAAGAAGACCAACCGGGGCTGAATACCGCGTAAGAGCATTAAGTGAGGGGCAGTTAGTTATAGGGAGAGCCCCTCTTTTTGATGGATGAGTGAAGCTGAGGTCTGCTTCAATTGAAACTGAAAAACCTAACAAGTGACTGCCAAGAAGCTTCCTACCATCTTTTCCGAGAGCCCTGGTTTATGCTTCTCATGCCTTTATTATCGCAACAACCAATTTTCACGTTCCTGCACAGTGATTTATAAAGCTATTGTTCAGAGGCGCCACACTTGTGGACGCCACAGCAGTCAATCTACTGCGCTAAGCTTATCGGGCTTGAAAAAAGACGCAATCCAGAAGCGATTTATAATCCAAACTTTTCTCTTAGTTGAGCCTCAAAGCATGATCTCGCCATTTTCAAGTTTTTTTTTTTTTCTTCCCCTCCCACATTCTTGACTTTCGCCAACGCCGGGAGCCGTACGAAGTAGAGTTTGGGTTGTTTTGTTTGGATTTATTGTTGGCTCATAGAAATAGACGCACGTTGATTTGGCTGCCTTTTTGGGAAGTTTTGGGCTGCAGACTGGAAGAGAACCAGACACACGGTGGTGGGAGCTTTTTTATTATTTTATTTTTTATACTTTTATTTTTTTTTCTTTTTCTTGCTTTTGCTCCGTAGCCAAGATTCCATTAAGAAGTGACGAAGGAACAGAGAAAATCCCATCCCGCGTTGAACCAATTTTTCTCTTCCCTGCGGAAATTTATTGACTTCATCGACTCATCGACTTGTACAAGTATTTAAACCCCAAAGAAAAAAAAAACCTTGATTGTAGCAAAGAAAGAACCTCGATTGTAGCAAAGAAAGAACCTCGATTGTAGCAAAGAAAGAACCTCGATTGTAGCACAGAAATATCACCGCCACCCAAAACAACAAAGCACCCGAATTCCAGAAGAGGCAAAAGTAGGTCAAGAATAAAAAGAAGAAAAGCCTCCGCACCAAACCCGAATAAATCCCAGGTAGTAAGTAGTTGCTGTGCTTGCTTGCTTGCTTAGTCCAGAATCTTGCTTGTTCTTGTTCCTACTACCTGCACTGCCGCTTCTACGATTGCTTCGCTCCTGCCTTGCCTTGTCTTGTGAAAGTGTGCTTACCCACTTACTATTTACAAATCACATCACCAATTACTACAACATTAACCTCTACCAGCATCCACCGCCAATCTTGGGAAACTGCCTTGCCTTCTTTTCTCTTCCGACAGTCCTTTGCACTTCGCAGCGAGGAATTTTGCCTTGATTCCGCCCACCAGCCAAAATTAATTTTTCTCTGCCTTTTTCTCATTTAGATTTTCGAAATTGAAAATTTTCTCACTCGGCCTTTTTCTTGGGGGTTTTCAGCCTCATTTTCATTTCCTTGCTTTTTTTTTTTTTTTCTCTTTTTTTCTTTTTCTTACATTCCCGATAACACTTGAAATAGTCTCAAAATGGGTCTTTTGTGAGTTATTTGATTGTCTTTTATACAAGAATCTCATGCTGACCCTCTTTCTAGAGCTCTGGGAACCGCCCTTGATTGGCCCGAGGCCAAGAAGAGAGCGCATCAAGTGCGCGAATGGGGCATTCAGGTACGGACTGACGGAGCGCATTCCGCACGGCTTCTTATCGCCGGCTTATCGTGTTTAAACGTCCACCCGACCGACCGTGATGGACGGTTGAATCGCATGGCTATGGAAGCCGTGAAAGGATTATGCTATGCCATCTTGCTTGAATGACTATCAGCATGCTAACAACTTTTGCAGCAATTGCTGGAGATTTGGAACAAGGCAAAGACAAAGGAGAGAGACGCCATGCTGTGGGGTGATGAGGTGATTCCGTTCTGTCCACTCATCAGATGAGATTTTTTGCTGACTAAAAATCCCGCAGATTGAGTATCTGGTGGTTGTCTATTCTGAGGACGAGCCGGCAGTACTTGTTTCTCTGCGCCAGGCCGAGATTCTGGATGAGCTGTCCAAGCTGAAGAATGTCACGCTTCAGGATGCTTCTGGGTCTTTCAAAGAGTAAGCTCTCATGCCGAAATCTACAGGCACAATACGCTGACAATCATAGACATGCTATGCCCGTTTTCCACCCCGAATTCGGCCGCTTCATGTTGGAGACGACTCCCGGAAAGCCATGGGGCATTGGCTTCAAAGAGCTCCTCGAGGTTGAACCAGACATGAGACTTCGGTACGCTCTTCTGCAATTACCAGCCAAGACGGCACTAACAGTATCCGCTACAGGAGGAAGCTTGCTCGGGCTCATATGCTGCCCACCGAGTATCCCATCACCCTGACCACCTTCCCCCGATTGGGCTCCCCCGGTGTTTTTTCCGACCCTTACTACCCGCCGTCGGGAGATAAGCTGCGCTCTCAGTTTGTACCCGATGAAATCGCCAACCCGCACATTCGCTTCCCGACGCTAGCCGCAAACATCCGCTCTCGCCGCGGCCGCAAGGTCCAGGTCAACGTGCCTGTCTTCTTTGACGAGAACACGCCCAAGCCGTGGGTCGACCCGACCGTCAACTTTGACATGCACACGTGGCCTGAAGACGCCGACGTGCGTAATGGCGCTGCGCCCGACAACTTTATTCACATGGATGCCATGGCCTTTGGCATGGGCAGCTGCTGTCTGCAAATCACCTTCCAGGCTAAGAACCTGCTTGAGGGCCGCACCATGTACGACCAGCTGAGCCCGCTGGGTCCGATTATGCTGGCGCTGACGGCTGCCACGCCCATCTACAAGGGCTTCCTGGCCAACACGGACGTTAGATGGAACCAAATTGGCAATGCCGTGGACGACAGAACACCCGAGGAGCTTGGCGAGAAGCCGCTTGAGAACGACAGATGGCGCATCCCCAAGTCGAGATATGCGTCAAACTCGACCTACATTTCCACCGACGCGCGCTTGAGACCCGAGTACTTTGATCCGGATCTGGTGATTGACCCCGAGATTAAGCAGCAGCTTATGGACGGCGGTATGGACGACCGCCTGGCCACGCACTTTGCCCATCTTTTTATCCGCGACCCGATTGTCATCTTTGAGGAAGACCTGCAGGAGCTAGACCTGGCCAAGACCGACCACTTTGAAAACATCCAATCGACCAACTGGCAGCACATGCGCTTCAAGCCGCCGCCGGCCGACAACTCGATTGGCTGGCGCGTGGAGTTCCGGCCGATGGAGATCCAGCTGACGGACTTTGAGAACGCCGCCTTTTCCGTTTTTATTGTGCTCATTACGCGCGCCATTCTGTCGTTTGACCTCAACTTTTACATTCCCATCAAAAAGGTTGATGAGAACATGGAGCGAGCACACGCCCTGGATGCCGTCAGCTCGCAAAAGTTTTACTTCCGCAAGGATCCGTTCCCCAAGCGCGTTTCGCGTGCCGCCAGCAGCGGAAGCAGCAGTGATGGCTCGCGGCCCAGCTCGAGAACGCCCAGTCGGCCGGCATCGCCGTTTGGCCCCGTCGAGGACGAGTACACGGAGATGACGGTTAACGAAGTCATTAACGGCCAGGCAGAGCACGGCGGCTTCCCGGGTCTCGTGGCGATTGTCGAGTCGTATCTGGACAATATCAACGTGGACATTAGCACGCGGTGCGAGCTAGCCAAGTACCTACGGCTCATCAAGCAGCGGGCCAGCGGCGAGCTGTGCACGACTTCGCGGTGGATCCGCGACTTTGTAGCGCGCCACCCAGCGTACAAGCATGACAGCGTGGTGTCAGAGGAGATCAACAAGGACCTGATTGCATCAGTGATTGCGCTGGGCGATCGGGAGGCAAACGGCGAGCGGTTCAATGGTGGCGGAGTGCACGGATTGGACAAGCTGTATGGCGGGTTCAAGGGGTGCAAGTTGGGCGAGGACTTTAAAGTGGTGGCGACACGAGCGCAGGCACAGGGCGTGCAGCAGAATGGGAATGGCGCGGTGGACGAGGACAAGAACATGAGCGAGGATGTGATTCAGCTGGAGGGCGCAGAGTCGGCGCCACTGCCTTGAAATGGCCTGATGTCGGCTACGAGGTATGGCGGTAGGTGTAGCCCGAGAGAGAGAGAGAGAGAGAGAGAGAGAGAGAGAGAGAGAGAGAGAGAGAGAGAAAGTGGTCAGGCGCATTTCGATCGGAGGGTTTCTTTCGTGTCTGGGCGAATGTCTATTGTTGGCAGTGGCGCTGACAGAGACAGACAAAAAGAGAGAACGGACAGAGAGATGGAGAAGCAGATGCAATGGAAACCAGTGATTCAACGGCCGCCAAGGCGGGACAACTGGCTCTGTGGCTTGTTTGGTGGGTGATGAAATTACAGGGCAAAGCCAGGCTGTCAAAGTTACCTGGTTCAAGCATACCAAAAAGAAAGAAGAAAAAAAAAAAAAAAGACAAACAACACGACATCCGGGAAAGGAGGGCGGATGGATGCATGTGTGATGTGTAAAGGTGTACATATGCACATTTATGCAGGTAGGCAGACACGGAGCCCAAGGCCGGATTTTCTTTTGTTTATGGCAGGATAGAGCGGACTCAGGTCTATGAGAGAGAATTGGACTGAAGAGGAGAGGGGAGGTGGAATCTGGATTGGCAGTGCAGACTCCTTGATTGGCAGTGCAAACTCCTTGGTTGAGCAGGTCTTTTTCCGAGTATGGCGAGTGCGGTGTTTATTTTTTTTTTGATTAGCTGTGTCTCGTATGGGCGTCAAGTTTCTGTTTTTCTATTCTTCCTGCAGCGCCTGCGGCAGGGCTAGTCAGACAGCAACGAACACGCAGGCATCTATCTATCTGGCTTTGATGGGTTCTCTTGGCCAGGTTTGTTCGGGTGGGCTTTTCTGTCTGTCACGTCGCTTAGGGAAAGGAGGGAAACCCAAACGGGGAGGAGAAGATGAGGGGAAAACAAGACGTGCGAGAAAGGACCGTGCAGACAGGAGAGACTTGGGTTATAGAGGAGAGGGAGAGGTGGGAGTGTTTTGGAATGGGCTCATGTTTGGATATGGCGGTTTCTGGAGAATAAACTTTTTGGTACATATTGAGATAGTATGGAGAGAAGATAGCAAGCAAATAAGATTTTCCTGGTTTTTCTGTTCTCGTGGTTTTTCTGTTCTCGTGGTTCGTTGCCTTAACAGATCTTCAAGCTTTGTGATACAATTTCCTTTTTTTTTTCTTTTTTTTTCTTTTTTCTATTGGGACAAGAACTATATTGGGTGCATCATACATGCCATGTTCTCCCGAACAACGAACTGAAAAGGCGAAACAACATGGCCAGCGCATCAGAATCAGAGACACGCCTTTTCGCGATCAGACAGCAAGACTAGAGGGGAGAGTATGACACGAAAGAGAAATGAGCAAGGCGAGAATCACAGAATCAGACATGGGCCTCCCCTGCGAAGGGGTGTGTAAAGAGTGTTACACAGAAGGGGTTCTTTTCATTGTGTCTGCGGCCGGTGAGAGTAGAGCCAAGTCAAGTCAGAAACAAGGCGGGCAGCAATGTAGTAGTTGAGAGTAGTATAGTGAGCATATGTACAGATGAAAGTGAATGAGCAGATGAACCTCACTCTTTCACCACCTTACTCACCCATTGCTGATCACTGACTCATTCACTTTGACAATACCAACTTCACCTGACTAGCCCTGAACCACTTCATCAGACTAGCTCTGAAGCAACTTTAGACTAGTCCTAAAGCCGAAGCTAAAACCACCCAATACCAGGAGGTTTTGTTGTGCAAGACGTGGTTTCGGCACCTTCGGAAGCGACCCCAAATTGGGCAAACGAACTTTTTCTCTCTCTCTCTCTCTCTCTGCTGTCTTGATTATTTACTTTTTCTGGGCATAATCTCAAGAGAAAAAAGGTTGTGCGTATGATAGAACCTCCAGCCAGCCCGAAAAAGAAAAAACCCATTTAATGACTGACTGACAGAGACCCGTCGTGTGCCCGAGGTCAATAAGCCCCGGAACTTGCTCGTAGAAAGGCGGCAGCTTTGGTCATTTGACTAGACCATTGACACAGGATGCGTGCAGGATACAGCGCACAAACAGCTTTACCTATTATCTATTGCTGCTCCCTTGAATTCCGTGGGCCCTGTCTCGCGTTACACAGCGGCCGCCACGGGTCTTTGTCTTTAACCAACCACGAAAAAGCCGTTTCCATTTCCGGTTCTTCATTGTCTTTTTTCCTAGAGTTGCGTGTTTTGCTTGGTACAAGAGGGTGTTTGTTGCATAAGGAGGGGATATACAGGACCGTGCATTCCTTCTGTTGTTAACAAGAATAATGTAGCTGAAAAGGCAGGATGTGCTGGCAAACGCCCAGGGGCCTCTATATTTAGATGGCGTTCTTGTGAGCAAGGTCGGTCTGAGTCGGCGGTGGCTTGGTGGTGGGCTTTACTGTGTTGTTGTTACTGCTTAGCAAGCTCTGACTGAGGCGTGGCTTGTAGACACAGTAGATAGACTTAGTTTGTTAACCCCTTGTTCATTGTTGTACCGACGGGTGCTAGAAAATATCTTTGTCTTGTCTTTGTTATATTATTGAGCCTACACTGAAGCGGTAGTGGTAGTAGTAGTAGTAGTAGCAGTAGCAGTAGTACGTGCTAGACAGATGAATGAGACAGGTGTACCAAGTACCAAGTGTTACTACTGTAGTTTCTGCCGAGTTGGACCAAATAGCGTAGCGAGGTAGTGCAAAAGATCTACCAAGTAGCACGTCTTATGTAAGTCGGAAGTGATATTTTCCAAATTGGGTAGTTGGCCCGAGCTGTTAGTCCGTTGCCATTGAATAGCGGAATATCGGGATACTAGAGACATTATACAGTAGTGATTGATAGCCGGAAGGAGTATGTGTATGCTGGTGGCTTTCTTTTTTCTTTTTATCCTTTTTTTCTTTTTTTTTTTGGTTTCCGTTAATCATTTTCTTTCGGTATCTTTAATCGGTTCCCTGATAAATGATTACTGCACTGCCTTCTTGTAAATTGCCAAAAAATGAATCAACTGTACAAGGAAAATGTGACGACTACATGTGATGTGACAACTCGCAGCAAAGCGCAGCAATGCGTCCACCGCCACCACCACCACTACTACACCATACAGCACAGCACAGCACAGCACAGCACAGCACAGCACAGCACAGCACAACAAGCTACAGGAATTACTGCGTACACATGTAATATCTAAACGTCCGACCCATTAATTCCAAGGAACTCCAACAAGACCAAGTCAGCCTAAGCATACTTGTTGATTTTCATGAGAACATAAGCGAAGAGGGCGCCCGCCACAAGAAACCTTTTCAGCGGCCGTTCGACTTCTCAAGTCACCTTTTTTTTATAGTAAGAAAAAGAAATACTACTGCCTCAAGTCGGGAACTGTACAGACAAAGGCGGACATCGGCGTAGAGGCCGCGGCAGATTATCGATACATCACATTCAGCTAGCGGCGGGCATGACAGATCAAGTTGTCTTTCTTATTTCCTTTTTCTGTCTTTTTTTTTATTTTCATTTTCCTTGTTTTTCCTTTTTTTTTTCCTTTTTCTTTTTTTCTTCTTTCCTTTTTCTTACTTTCCTTGTCGGCAGTGGGAACTAACGCAAGCCGGTTTTGGCGTAGAGGCGCTAGCTGACGTGGCTCGAGTCTCCTCGTCTTTCTTTTTTTTTTTTCTAGTAAAGTGAAGTGTATTTGAGGCCGCTTGTTCTGTGCAGGGCTGACTGATGCTTGGCGAGTGTCTCCCTTGGATCATCTCGTTCTTTGGTGCATACGTACTTTTTTGGTGGTGAAAAGACGCTTCGCTTACTTGGCCCAGCTCGTTTTCTAACCACCGAAAAAAGAAAGAAAAAAAAAGGGAAAAAAAGAGAGAAAGAAAAAAAAAAAAAGGAAAAAAAAGGAAAAAAAAGGAAAAAAAAGAAAAAGAAAAAGAAAAAGAAAAAAAAAGAAATCCAGCCAAATTCCTGATTTGTTGTTCTTTGTCTCGCCCTTTTGCTCGCTTCATTTCCGCATACCGTTCGTCCGTCCCATGGTTCTTTGAAGAAAATCCCCCTCCCCAGCCCGTCACTCGATCTCAAACCTTGGTCCCAATTCACAAGTCTTATCAGACGAGATTTCCATATCAACATGCATGTCAAGGACAAGTTCAAGAGCCAAGGACATGTCTTGGTGTGGAATGCAGCAACAAGTCAGTCAGGCAAGTTAGAAGAGGGAGGGAAGCCAAAGGGAAGAATGAGAAAATCGCGGCCATATTCGTCCAATTTCATCGTAGCCGACGTAGCCGCCGTGTTGTACCGTGTATTTTGCCATACTAAAAACAATAAAACAAAGAAATGGAGAATAGAAAAGAAAAAAAACAAGGGAAAAGCTGGCAATGACGCCGTGGTCTTCTAGGGAGCCGACAGTTTCAGTACACTGTATTTCTGTACTGTATATGACCCTATAAATGCGGTATGCATTGGTCTTGTACCTGCCACTAAGTCTTTTTTTTTCGTTGGTCTTGTAGCTGCAAGACTCCTCGTCTGGATAAACGTGCTTGGAATGTGCAATGTGTGCATATTCAAACTGTAGATGCGCATAATCGAGAAGAGAAAGTGGATATCCCGGCCGGCTGTGGAGATCAGGAATAGTGGATCCTCCGAGTCCACTGCCGGCGTTTCCTGACTTTGGCCCAACTACTTCTAATCCTAATACTACTTAGTACTGCTGTACTACGAGCCACTGCTAAAGTCACGAGTCACTTGCTGTTTGTTTACCGTTCACCGGCTTTGCCGCGTCTGCTTGTTTGTGTACTCGACCGGTCTTCGATTTCTCTTTTTGTTTTTTTTTTTGTTTTTTGCAGCGGCGCGTGTTTTTGTTTGTTCATTGTTTGTGTGTTCCTTTCTTTGTGCACAGTTGCATTACTCTTTTTTGCAGCAACGCAATGCAGCAGTACATCGGCGATCTAACCCACCACTACACAGTGGTAAGAAAAAAAGGAAAGGGGGGTCAGAATCAGAGGGAAGGCCTGGACTTATCCAGATACACAAGAGGAGAAGAGAGGTCTTGTGGGTGGCAGGTCTGCATGTTATATTGTGCTGTGTTGTATAGAGATATATAAAGAGGAGATATAGTGGACGAGAAGGGTGAGACAGCGGGGTTTTGCTGGTCTCGGTTAGACAGCAGTATAAGAGCAGCGGCAAACATAGCATACAAGAGTAGAGTGTTGAAGATACGAGCACAAACACAGCAACACAAAACAAGCAAAGTCGTGCCACCTTTATTTCCTCACACTCATGCTCGTGCTTGTACTTTAGTTGCACTTTACTTGTCCATCCTTTGTGCTCGTACCCACGGCCGGAGAATAAAGCGCTCTCTCTCTCTTCCTTTCTCTCACTTTATCTTCTCTCTCACTTTATCTTCTCTCTCTCTCACTCCATCTTTGTATCGCTACCGCTCTTTTTTCTCAACGCTGTGCTAGTGCCAGTGTCACTGCTGCTATCCCCCCCCCCCCCCCCCCCCC
>LKBB01000329.1:0-20287 GCA_001513885.1 Thielaviopsis musarum
CCCCCCATCATTCCCGGACGAGAATTTCACGAAAGCTCGGCGTTCGGTTCCCGCTCCTCCGCGGTTCCACAAATCGAAAAACGAATCTTTCCTGGTCGTAATCAAATAGCAAGCCAGCTCCCCGCCTTCCATCCAGTTTTCATTACTCAATTACAACATCCACTTCCACTCCATCCCCAATCTTCTACTCTTCCCATGCCGTCATAAGCTTGTGCTTGATATATTCCGTTTCTGGTTCTGCGCTTCTCCCGCGCAACTCATAATTCCCAAAATGGGGCCGCTAATCGTACTACCAAGTATTAGAATGAGCGATTGCGTGGGTTTGCTCGTTCCAGCTAAACTGTATTACCAATAGAAACAGGGACAACTCTTATCATCAAATAGACCAACGGTGCGCAGGTATTGGAAATATGCTCTTGTATTATGGCAAAACGTATAATGTACATACAACAGATAAAGGAATGGTATCACAGGTACAGTAGATATAAACGATCAGTAGGGAACGTGGAGATAGAATATGGCAAGCCATTTTGTGTGTTGTGAGGAATTCATCTGGCACCCCGGCTGTCCTAACAGTTGGGAATAGCCGTGCCAGCCGCCGTTGCTATACAGCGATATCAGAAAACTAACATGACAAAGAGAGGGAGACAAAGAAAAATGTGTTGCGAAGGAGACGTCTAAATCTTTATAAAGACTTCATCAAGATAAGACCCAAAGGAAAAACAGAAAATGAAAATGGGTGACAAAGTAAAGACAAAATTGAGAAACGAAAAGTGAAAAAAAATAAGAGGGAAAAGGTGTAGAAGAAGAATAAGACAAAAGCAAAGAAAGAAGGTATAAAATAGTATCCCGTGCCGGAACTCCGAACAAAATGCTAGAGCACAGAAGAAACAGAAACAAAAGAAAAAGCCCAACCGAAAAAAAAGTAGTAACAAAAAGAGAAAAAAAAGAAGACCATATGACAAACAAATCAATGTGCCTGGTTCCACGGAATGAAGCGCACAAGTCGAGAGACAAAGAGTGTAAACAAATAAACAGAAAACGCAAGATCCCATGGGGGTTCTGCTCGCTGCTAGGCTTACAGAATACCCGTGTAAATCAGGGCGTTCTCCAGAATCGTTTCCTTGACCGCCGCAAACACCAGCCGGATATTGGATGTATCCGTAGCCTGCGTCAGATGCGGGAAAAGCTTCAGATGCGCGCGGTTGACCTGGTTAAAGCGCCACAGCAGGTACTTGGCGGCCTTGTTGACGTCGGCGCCGCCCGAGTAGTCGGGAAAGAAGTTGCCGAGCGGTGACCGGGGGAGCTTCTCCTTGAAAATGTCAACCTTGTTGAGGAACAGGATGATACTGGTGCGCATGAACCATCTCGAGTTGACGACCGAATCGAAAAGCAGTAGGGATTCGAGCATACGATTCTAGACAAAAATGGTTAGTGTCGTGAACAAAAAGCAAAGTGACATTACTGGGCTGGCGACATACCTGAGTGCTCTCCTCTAGCAAGACCTGGTCGTACTCGCTCAGCGCCACACAAAAGATGATTGAGGTAACGTTTTCGAAGCAGTGAATCCACTTCTTGCGCTCACTGCGCTGGCCTCCTACATCAAACATGTGAATGCTGAGCTGATCCATGGTGAAGCGAGTCTCGTAGATACCCGTGGTTTTGGTACGGGCGCGCAAAACATCCATTTCATTGGGAAGGTATTCCGGGCCGCAGATACGATCAACCTCGTCAAAGAAGCTGCAGGCGCATTGTTAGCAAAGTCTCACTCGCAGACATGCGCAACCAATCAAATAGCAGTATACGTACTATGAGGCGGAGTCCATCAGGTAAAACTCATTTTGACGCTCCATAAGGAGAAACTTGGCGGGGTCGTTCCAAATAGCCTGTACGGCAGGGCCGACACGGGGGTCGATCTCTGCGCTTGCGCCGGATTCGGGTGTATATTCCATAATAAAATCGCAGTATTGTCTGGTGTCCTCGTTCATAGGTTCAATTTCAAATTGTTGCATAGCGCCGACAACGGCCTTGGCGCACTCGGTGAGATTCTTAAAAACGGTCGGACGGTAGTTGAGGAGTTCTTCATGGCTGTAGCCCTGAAGATGGATGATCTTCATCTGCTTGACAATGGTTGACTTGCCACTCTCGCCCGAACCTGTAAAAAACAAATATGTTAGTACTTTCAAACGCCACTAAACATCCAAACGTCAAAAGAGTTAAAAAGGCAAGGCGTACCAAGTAGCAGAACTTTGCACTCTCTTCTCAACTTCTTGTTGTCTTCCTCAAGCTGCTTGTCGATGGCCTGGCTTCTCTTCTTTTGCTCCGCCTCCTCCGAATTGTTTGAACTCAAGCAGTTGCCCATTGTGACGGTGGAAAACTGAAAAATGGGCGAATATCCGGAGAAGCAATAACGAGATGTATTGAGTAGTGGTGTACCGATGATCAGCGCAATCTGGTGCGGCAAGTTACTCGTTTCGATGTTCGTGTGAAACTTTAGCAAGTGGGCGAATGGCTGCGGAAACCTGTGTAGCGCAGCAAATCGAACAATTCAAAAATCGCTGGATAAAACGATATAATCGAAAGCGATATCGAGGGGGTGATCGAGTAAGGGATAAAAATCGGATTGTCGTCGGGAAAAATACAGAAAGAATAGATAGAATGCGGTAGGAAGAAATAAAAGAAAATGAGGAAAAAAAAAATCAAGAGCGCAAACGTCGAAAAAAGGGTGCGTTGAGGTTGCTTGTATAATTGCTGAATGGACTGGATTGGACTGAATGAGATGGTGCCGAAAAAAGAATGGCAGCAAAAAAAAAAAAAAAAAAAAGAAAGCCACAATTTAGTAGGTAATGCTTCAGTGGGAGAACGCCTAAGCTTCCGAAGATAGCACGCAACGCAAGGATGGCGGCAACTTATGCACGGCTAAAGCAGCGGAGTTGATATTACAGTAGAAAAGCGGTAATAAAAGAGCAAGTAAAAAGCAATAAAAAAACAGCAAGTAATCGCTGTCGGGCGGAAATGCAAGATGTTAATCGAACTCGAGGCCGGTTACGAATTGGCGATGAAAATCAAATAAAAAGGTTGGAATTTTCCGTGATGCAGGATAGCGGGAGGAGAAGTAGCGGAAGAGGAAGGAAGGAAGAAAAAAAAGAACGAAGTGTGTGTACAAAAGAATGTGAAAATAAAATAAAATAAAATAAGAAAAGAAAAGAAAGCAACCAAAGCTAGCTGTGCTGAGAAACGAAAAGGATTGAAGAAAAGAAAGAAAAAGAAGTCGAAGAGGTCAGAACAAAGATTAAACACAGCGAAATCACTGCTAGTTATAAGTAAGTACCTGTAATGAGATGGAACAAAATAAGAAACAGCAACAAGTCAGGGTAGCTTGTAATTTATGACAGGCTTTCTGATGATAGGCGAGTTTGAGAGTTCAAAGCTTTGGGAGTTTAAATTGAGGATCTCGAGATGAGCAGCAACTTTTGTAACCTCCGGGGTAAAAACGGCCGTACTTTTTGTTTTATGGTGTTGGTCGTTTGCAGCTGAGGCTGAAGCTAGCGGCCGGATGACAGGTTGCTTCAAGAACACAGGACAAGAGTATAAAGAAATGAGAATAAGAGTAATGAGCCGATCAAATCGAAAAAAAAAGAAAAAAGAAAACGAGGCGAAGCGACCAAGAGGCGAAGCAAACGCAAGCAAGGTAAGCAACTTAGTACTAGTAGGACTCCGTATGGTATTGGAAAGAAACGCGAACGCAAAAAGTCCGAGAAATAAAGATCAAAAGAATTGGGCAAACAAAATGTGCTTAGAAAAGCAACGTTTTCCGCAGGTTTCCCGGACAAGGCAAGGCACTTGAGACTGGATAGGATCGTCAAATACCTGCGGCGGCGTAGCAGCACGGAACAGTAGTTGGCAGTGAATATGGCCCGTTCCAGATACGAAATGCTAATACTTAATGCATGCAAACAAGAAGCTCAGAAGACAAGCGGTGGCGCTTGCAGAGGCCGAATAAAACCAGTTCTGGGCCGGACTGTTGTGCAACTGAGCTGACAAGGGCGAGACGAGCGAAACAACACGATACCGACACTGTGGTGCCTGAAACTGAGCGGTGGTTTGTGAGTGTGGTGTCGGTATAGGAGGTCGATCGGAGCTTATGAAACGTGCGTTGAAGAAGAAAAAGAGAGCACTCTGGTGGGAATAAAAGCTGATTTGAAGCGTACTAAAACGTGTAGCTTACAGAAAAAGAAATTAGCGGCGGATTATTTTAGGGACCGAAATCGTGAACAAAGTTTGAAGAGTCAAGAGAAAAAAAAAAAAAAAAAAGAACATCAAGATGTTTAAAAGTAATACATGGGAAGAAATTGCGGCAAAATGACCAAGAGCAATAGGAATAATAATATGGCAGAGGGAGGCAAGATTCAAAGACCGATACAAAGACCGATAAAAAGACCGATAAATTGATTCAATTGCGAATCAATCAAGAGGATGCAATTAGCATTATGCATCATCATGTTAGACCCGACTGAAGGTTAAGGGCAGATTCTGGCTTCTGACCAGGCCAGGGCCAGTCGTATCGGCTTGATTTGGTTCACTGCGTAGTTTCCTGGCACCAAAATGTATTTACTTGTACTTCGTGCTGCGGATGAATAAACTCACCAACAAGCCCGGGGACAATGATAATTTTGTAGATTCTCGTTTCGGGGGGCCAGCCTTCCATGCTATTCTTCAGAACTATCTTTCGTTTCGTCTTTCGCTCTAGCTTGGGTTTAGCGGGTTTACTGATGCTGCAGTAGACGGTGTATTTCCGTACTGGGAATAAACGACGGCGACGATGGTGAAACCAAGCTTTAACGGAGAAGAAAAATTGTGGCCGGCTGGCGATCAAGCTGGGAATGCTCGGCGTTGAAGCAACTCAAAGAGGATAAGCTTGGGAAGAAGAAATAATTTACTTAGTGCAGGCTAACACTAAGATAAGTGGGGTCGCGAGAGACAATCAATGTGGAAGTGGGACTTTTCTTTCTGCACGAATAGAATTTACTGTGCATCCAACAACCAAATTCGAACCTCCTACGGAGTACACCGTATTCGTGCCCGCCCCACTTATACTCCCTGGTACAATGGTGCGAAGCAGCAAGTCCGTTAATTCAGCAAGTTCATTAATTTCGCGTAAAGTACCTTTTTTTTTTTTTTTTTTTTTTTCTTCAACTACTTCTCGCGATGTACTCCGTATCTTCAAAAGTCATCATTATTTCTGAGCAACAACGCGATTTAAGTGTATGAGGATAAGTGGGGCGGGCACGAATATGTTCTTGCTTCACTGGGCCACAGCCTTGCAGCGCCTACTTATTGTTCTTTTGAATAGCTTTGTACACAGTATACACCATGGAACTTTACGCAGTACTTTGTGCACCGTATGTACCAACACACAATGTCTCGGGACTACTCCGTATAAACCGGGACTATAAACCCACTGGACCTTGCCAACGTCGGCTTAGCATTTTTGTTTTTTCATTTTCGTTTTCTGTGATTTTTATGCGCGGAACAATAAAAGGAATGATTCCTTGCGCAAAACAGGGGAAAAAAGAAAAAGAAAAAGAAAGAGAAAAAGAAAAAGAAAGAGAAAAAGAAAAAAAAGAAAAAAAAAAAGAAGAAAAAAAGAAGAAAAAAAGAAAAAGAAAAAAAAAAAGAAAAAAAAAAGAAAAAGGGAAAAAAAAAAAAAAAAAAAAAAAAAAAAAAAAAAAAAAAAAAAAAAAAGAAAAAAAAAGAAAAAAAAAGAAAAAGAAAAAAAAAGGACCTTGGAAATAAAGGGAGGATTTTCGGCTCACTGTGATGTGCTCTGGGATTTGCGGGCAAGGGAAGGTTTGAGAAACAAGCATTTTTTTCAGGGCAGGAAAAAGAAAAGAAACATGACCATTTGCCTTATCTCTGCGGAAAAGGGAAGCTATAAAAAGGTTGATGAAGCAACGTCCCGCTGCCATGATGCAAAAGGATACGTACAGAAACAAGTGCTGCGCGCTACGAGTTGGCATACCTAGGCCGGTCCGGTTAAGCCCTGCAACGTGGGAAAATGTCGATGAACAAACCCCTAGATCTAGCACCTGCGTCTGTACCTTGTTTTGCTCTGCTTACGAGTAGTTGATGGGTGTTGTATAAGTACTTACTAACTTACGGAGTACTTAAGTACAGTACTTTGTACATTTCTTGCGCTTAGCATTCGAATCCATTTGCACATCACTTGGCGCATCTACACGCAGGGCATACGTATTACTTGAGTAAGTACTTAAGTACTCAAGTAATCACATTACTACTCCGTACGTAGTATAGCACAAGTTGCGAATATGTCTGTTCTTGTGCAAACAAGTCTTTCTGACCTCCCATCCTACAAAATACAGTAAAGAGCGCAGCATAAAAATAGACATGCCAAAAACTTTCACGTCAGGGTGAGAAGAAAAGAGGAAAAAGAAGAAAAGAAAAAAAAAAGAAAAAAAAGAAAAAAAAAGAAGAAAAAAGAAGATGGAGAAATAGGCCTGTCAGCTTTGCCTGAGTGCGGACAAAGTCGAAACACAAAGGTATATCTGAGAAACAACAACATCCGACGCACAGAAAAGTCCGTCATTAGTTGTCGAGAATGGAAATTGTACAAAAAGGAGACTTTTGTCAATGCAATCAAACAAAACACAAACCGCAGATACGAAACTGGCACATGCTGCTAAATATGCTGTTAGGCTAGTTGCGGATGAGCAGAGATTTTGATCTCATCAGGGGCATGATGTCTATTTGATGGGATGCATGGCATTTACTTATATTTTCCAGAACGAATCAGGCAGAGAAAGAAATAAAGGCAGAGAAGGAAATAAAGGCAGAGAAGAGTAGTAAAGGCAGAAAAAGAAAGAAAAAGAAAAGAAAAGAGAAGAAAGGAGAAGAGAGGCGAACAAGGAAGGCGGCACCAGGCTCAATGCTATGCCATGCTATGCCCCCTGCAATAAGAAAGGTAACAAAGAGAGAGAGAGAGAGAGAGAGAGAGAGAAGGGAGGGAGGGGAAAAGAACAGCAAAAGAGAAAAAGAATAAGAATCGCACAGCGGGAAGACAAGCCAGGAGTCAAAGTGGGAAACCAGAAATGAATGCGAGGGAGGCTTGTTTTTTTTTTTTTTTTTTTTTTTTTTTTTTTTTTTTTTTTTTTTTTTTTTTTTTTTTTTTTTTTTTTTTTTGTCCCCGGCGCAACAATACTCAAGTACAAAAGTTCATTGGTGAAAAGTGCATCTTTCCAAAGACCAGGGCCGGTTTCTTCTATTTTCCTTGGGTTAGAGTTTTGCTTATTTCCCATCGCTTCGGGTCTGTTGTTTTCCCTTTTGAGAATTCCGTGGCCAAACAAGAAACAAAAAGCGCGCAAGTTTGCTGGGATATTTGGTGTGTGGTGGGTGCAAGTGCGAGTGCGAGATCCGGTGCAAGGCCGGCGGGTAAGGTGGTACTACTACAGGTGCACAGTGTTGCTTTATTAGTTGGTAGACTCCCGATGCAAGCTGAAATTGCTTGATATGCTTTGATGTCTATGAAGTGGTGCTGACTGACTGACTGAAATGCCCATTCCAGCTCAACACTGGCTGATGGGCTAAACACGGGCGACGATCAATCAAGTCTCTTTAGGATTAGATGGTGCCAAACCAGTAGATCAGTGGCATGATTCTTTAAACAAGTAAGCAACAAGAAGAAGTGAGGAGTAATATAAGTTGAGATTACATCAGACAGACATCAATCATAAACTACTCCGTATGCGCCGAAAAGATTCTTGCTCTTTCCTTTGGTTGTATGTCAAGTCGTAAACTCACGTGACTGTATGCCACCCATGATCCTGTCCTCTTTCCTTTTTCATATATCTTTTGGAAGCACATTTTTGGCAGCTTCTGTGCGAACTCTGCTGCCCCCTAAAGCAGCAAGACGAAAGAAAAAGAAAAGAAAAAAAAGAGAAAAAAAAAACCCCCGACCCTGGCGAACCCTTAAAGGAAACTTCACGTCCGGATTGCCTGCCGGCCTTCTTTTTTCAGCACAAGAGTCAAAGCCGTGAACTTGTTAGTAGCATTACATTACTGCTAGACGAGTACGACGATGAAGCGATGGAAGGAAGAGGGGAAAAATAACAGTCCGGTGGGAAGGAGAATCTGCATAAAACGCACTGTCCACTATGCGTTCTAGAAAGAAAAAAAAAAAAAAAAAAAAAAAACAATAGCTGGGTTTTCCCAAGTTGCGAGTTTTGAGCGAGGGAAAATTCGGCAAGATACTAGTATGCAAGCAAGTACAGGTACTAAGTGCTAGCAGCAGCATATTTCAAGTAGCTGAGAGCACAGAGCAGGCCGGGGTCCAAACCAAAATGAAGTTCATGTTAATCTATGCTATGCACCACTAGCCGAATCCCTGCTTGAACTCTCATGTTACCCTGATCCGGGGTTCATGGCGATAGCACAATAGATGATGGCACAATACCCAAGACCAACACTAAATCAGAGGCCAATACTGTATAAATGGCATGGTGATGGAGATGAAGAAGAAGACGCCCAGCTACAGTACGGGTCAGTACAGTACAGTACAGTACAGTACAGTACAGTACAGTACAGTATAGTTAAAGGCAAGGTCACGGCCTAGAAACAAATCTCCAACTAAGCCAAGCACAAAGTGAACTTGACAGGCAAAGCTACGTAATACATTAAAAGGTGATGGGATATTAGAAAGAAGAAATATACTCCGTACTACTCCGTATAAGCGTCATTTTCCCTTGTTTCGGCTGAAGTCGCAGGCCTGTCAGAAGCGATCACATTTCCCATTTACGCATTTCTCTTTCTCTTGTCTTTTTTTTTTTTTTTCCTTCTTTTTTTTTTGCCACCATCACATTTCGGGGGCTTAGCCTTGCCTTATGATTTGCAGTGGCGTTTTAACTGTACGTAGTAGAATTCCCTTGTGCTTTTCATCACACTTTTCACGCAGTACTTTGTAGTTAACATGCCAAATCAAACCCCGTTCAAATCACATACGTCACCAACCAAATGCTAGTCGAAAAAAGAAAAAAAAAAATTAAAATATTATACTAGTGCTATAACAAGGATTGCCGTTCTACAACACAGTAAAATGCTAGTAAAAGTATACGAAGTAGTAAAAGGTCATGGGATACTTGGGAAAAAGAAAAAGAAAAAAAAGGCCAAACGGAAACTAAAGCACTTTTACACGTGGCATTGATGTGACAAGGGTTGAGCTAGCGAAACCCTAGTATCTGTGGCGATTTTGTCTTTGCTAAAATGTCAGTGCTATTGTCAGTGCTGCGCATACGGGCGATCAATCAAGAGGGCTGAAGGCGTAGGGGGGGCTGTACTCTATCGAATGCATAGAGGCTGAGCAAAAATGAAGGAAAAAAAAGAAAAAAAAAGGCACAGGCCAAGGCGATTCCATAAGGCTTCTCATAACAAGAACAAAAGTCGAGTTGAACAAAAGACACAGCCACCTGTAGTAGAAATCTGATGCAGTTTTTGCTGAGCTGGGGGCTTTTCCAACCGCTTCGTCTTTCTCGGTGATTAAATTATCAAAAAAAAAATCACCGGGAAGCAAGCACCTGCTAAGACGCCGCGATAGGACCTCGGACAACAGTACTACTACTTTTGTACTTTGTAGTTTACTGCAGTACGGAGTAGTAACGTTATGCAAATAACCAAAAAGAGTAAACAGGATTCCAAGAAAAGAAGAAAAGAAGAAAAGAAGAAAAGAGAGAAAGAAAGAAAGAAGAAAAGAAAGAAAAGAAAGAAAAGAAAGAAAGAAAGAAAGAAGAAAAGAAGGAAAGAAAGGGAACAAAGTACAAGACATGCCAAAAACCCACAATACCATTCTTTTTGACAGCTTGCTTGCTCCCTTATGACAATCGCTTTCTCGTTGCTAGCTGGGCAGCAGGCTTAGCGAAGAAGGAAATTATAACCCTCCCCCACACACACACACACACGGAGACATTGCTTATCAGCCTTGAAAGTGTCATCATATTGCTTGTAGATGCTACATTTGAGTACATACTTATGTAAGTAGTGTAAGTCGAAAGCTCACGCCACTTTCCACTGTGCTATTGCTACTGTTGCTAGCTTCCTTTTACGCCCGCTCAAGCCCACCTTGTATTGTAATCACTTGTACCCAAACTCTTAGGGTGGTATGTACTCACTACTACCACTAACTTACAATGCTACTCACCGTTACATGACCGCTCTCAGCCAGCCTACTGCCTCAGAATCAGCATAACACTATCGAAACACGAGCCGTCAGAGTTTCCTTGGTGTCTATCGTCATATATATTGACGAAATGAGCTATATAACACATTATATGCACATTATTATATGCGAAAGCACAGCTACCAATGCCGAGGCAGCGACAGCGCCTTCTCCGTCTTCTTCTTGGACGTCAACCGGGCCAAGAAACCGCCTCCTTCAGTCCGATCCGTCTTGCCCGAGCTCGCCAGACTGACTGCATCCGCATCTGCCCCTCCTGTTCCGCTACTGCTGCCATCCCCTTCCACCACGCTCTCCCGGTCAATGTGACTAGCCGGGAAGATCCCCCACTTGCCCTTGGCATTCACTCCGCTCCAACACCAATGCCCGCGCGCCGCCCACGTGATATTCGTGATAGTATCGCCCTTGTCAAACTTGAGCCAGTCGCCTTTGTTCTTGTACTTTGGTGCAAACTTCCAGCGCGCCACGGCCCGCACGCCCGCGCCGCTGGCGCTGCTATTCCGCCGAATTTGGTCACCGGGTGGCGCCTCAAAGCGCACCGACTCAAAGGGAAACGACGCGTACGCCCCGTCGTGGAAGCCCATGCACCACTCGCCATCGTAACGCTCGGGAAACTCGATGCCGACGATGCGCGCGCCTTCAGCCATTTCAAAGGCCGGCGTGTGGTCGTTGAGCATGCGCATGCCGTACAGCTTTTTGATGGTCTGCTTGCAAACAGCCGAGGGCATATTGCCAATTTCCTCGGCCTTGGCAGCTGTCAGAGATACCATCTGCGGGCCCTTGACGTGCAAGTCGTAATTGTTCTTGAGGGAGTCGGGAATCGTCGGTTCCTGCACAATCGTCAGACCCTCAATGGGCGGCAGCGGGCGAGGATGGCGGGTAAGGTGGTGGAAGAGATCTTTTTGCGTGAAAAAGACGGTGGCGTCGCTTTCTTCCACCGTCTGGCCGAGATTGACACATATAATACAGGCATAAAACTGCTCGTCGTTGCGGCGCGTGGCCATGTGACTCTTTTGCAACATGCGAAGACGGAAGCCCATCCCAGCAAGCGTAAAGTTGCCACGATCTATTCTGTTAGTCTCTTGCCATTTTACCGATTACAGCTCATACATACCATCATTGTTCAAGTCGTACTCTAGCTCCTTGTAGTCCAGCTCAAACATGCAGTGCGAACAGCGCGCTACCGTATGGGTCCCGTTAAATGACTGTTTCCGCACCGGCGTCACTCCAATATCGCCATTCATCACCTCGGTCGCTCCCTTGCAAAAGCCCTTGTACACATGGAAAGACGCGCTACTCGTAATAAGTGCCGGTTTCAGGGCTGGTGCTCTATACACATTGGTATTGGTAGCAATCAATGGCCGCTGACGCTCATGCTCTGCCTCCACATCCACCACAATCAGCCCGTCGTCACTGTGTAACGCCGGCCCGACGGACGAAGCCTCCTCGGGCACAGCATGCGGCACGCCGGAATACGAGCGCACGTTGTTATATGGCCCACCTGGTGACGAAGCCGCACTTGTGGCCACAGTTCCAGTATGACTCTCGGGGTTTGAAAATACCGACCCGCGGTGCTCCGAGTTGTCGCTGCTCCGAAGACTTTCCGCCGAGCGCTGATGCGACACGCGCAGATTTGACGCACTTGTTGATGAGCGGCGATTCGGGGCGGCTGGGGTCGAGTATTCGGGGTTAAGCGGGGCGTGTTCGGGGATAGTGCTCGGGGGCACGCGGCTGCGAGAGGCCGTCATGGTGGTCTGTGCCGGAACCGCTACACCGAGAACAGGCGATTCATCCATGGATGGCGCATAGACCACTGAATCAGTGGACAGAGTTCGTGCGCGAGTCCGCGGCGAGAACGTGCCCAGACTGTCCGGGCGCTGTGATCTAAAAGGGATTTGCCGAAGTTCTGGCGATGCGCCTGTTGTATCGGTTCCGGAACTGCGACCGTCGTATGCGGCAAACGGATTGCGCATTTCAAAGACTGGGCTTTGCTGGTCTTGAGGCACCGGAAAAGAAAGCGGATGGGACGGTGGAAGCGGGAGTGGAGAGTCCGGTGGTGGTGGTGGTGGTGGTGGCGGCAGTCCGCCATGAATAGCAAGCGAAGGAGATTCTTCGCCGCTAGAGCAGAAAGACGGTCCATGTGAGGGGACATCTGAGCTGGCCGAGACTGACAGAGCCGAGGATCTGTATGAGCCAGGCTTGGTGTTAATGTCCCACGGGTTCACAGAGGGTGGTCTTGGCGGAAGCGGCATAGTCGAAGGTGGTGATAGATGGCCAGCGGCAACAGTAACAGGAGACTGGACCATGATGTGCAGATTGTTAGGCGCAGCATGTGGTCTAGGCTGGTGGATTCCCGTTCTATACACATCCTCTGCAGGAACTGGGCTGTAAGTTTGCCGTTGCTGGGCCGGGAAAAACTGTTGTCGGAGATCACTGTCGGTGGAAGGAACAGGCGGGAATATCATATCTAGACCATCACCGCCAATAATAGTGCCGGCACGTAGAGATGTAACGACCGACGCGTTGTCTGAAGAGCCGCCATACATGGACATGGCACTGTTGATGGGTGGCTCTAGGCGCATGCGCATCAGGATATCGTAGATACGTGGGGCAGCCTTGCGCGAGGCACATTGGAGTTCGGTGTACTTGGCGGCATCGAAGTCTTGAGGGTCAAGATAGTCATCGAATTCCCAAAGCAGGTCGTTGAGTTCAGTGCGGAACGAGGCGATTTGGTCTGGGAGAGTTAGTAGGGGAAGAGGGAAGAGAGATTTGATAGCTCATACCATTTTCCTTCAAGGCGTCAAGAAAGTTGCTGCTGAATTCGTCCAGATGGTGCTGGCACTGCGGTTCAATGCGCTTTAAGGCGCGCTCGCCCTCACGAACCAAAGTGGTGGCAGCTTTGGCCATATTTGCGTGGTCGGAGCCGGCATTTTCGAGGGCGGTTTTGCCTTTTTCGACGATATCACGGAAGGGCGTGAGCACGAGATCGGCCACTTGTTCCATGACTGTACTGAATAGCTTGTAGCTGATGGTTTGCTTTTTATGGAGAGAAGGGAGGAAAAGAGGAAAAGAGGAAAAGAGGAAAAGAGGAAAAGAGGAAAAGAGGAAAAGAGGAAAAGAGGAAAAGAGGTAAAAGAAAGAAAAGGAAAGGGAAAGAAAGGAAAAGAAAAGAGAAATAGAAATTGATTGGGCGAGTAAAGTGCGGAGAAACAGCGCGGTTCTTTACACCTTCCACAGAAAAGAAGCTGAAGAAAAGAAAGAAAGAAAGAAAGAAAGAAAAAAAGAAAGAGAGAAATACGATGTGAATGAGAAGGAAGAGGGAAAGAAAGAGAGAAATACGGTGTGAATGAGAAGGAAGAGGGAAAGATCAAGAAAAGTAAGCAGGTGAATTTAAAGATAGGAAAGAAGAACAAAAAGAAAAAGAAGGCAGAGCTAAGAGCTAATGAAAGCAATGTGCCAACCAGACAGGCAGTTACGACAAGCATGAGCTGCTACTACTCGAAAACTATTGGCAAAAGCCTCGATCCAACGACATGGCGGGCCTGGGGAGAATAGCCAGTAGTAGTACTGAAATTAACATTTTACTTGTGAAGTAAGATGGGAAAGAAGACTAGAAGCAGAAATACGGCGCCTTTTTTTGTGTCGAGGTACTTCACAGTATGTAAGTACTACTACTACTACTACTACTACTAGTAGTACTAGTTACTACATACTTTGGTTGAGAGGCCATCGATCGATATTAGCCAGGGAAGTTGCCCTGCTTGCTTCCAACGGCCGGAAAGCAGGAAGAAACAGCCCTGTTTTGGACGTCCGTCTTTCGTTCCGCTTCAATTGTGACCAAGTACCACTTTTACTACGGTGTAACTTGGGCCTTCTTGAAAAGGACATTCCTGTAGCTGCTCTGTAAGTTACATCTCCAACTAATGAACCAAGAACTTGCTGCTGGCAAACGACCTTACAAACCCAAAAAAAAAAAAAAAAAAAAGGAACAAAAAGCCGCCACCCTCTGACTTCTTTGTTGTCTTGCCCTGTTTTGCCGTGTGACGTAACTTTATTCCAACCCACCCAAAGAAAGCGGGCGTAAAGCGCGGATCCATCAACGAAACACATGAACTTGACTTGAACACGGCCAGAAAGGCAGAAAGCCAAAGAAAGCCATGCCCGAGGTCAATTTAGAATGGGAGTTGTTGGTATTTACTTTTGCCCGGCTTCTTTTCTCTCTTTTCTTTTACGCATAAATTCTTTTTTTCTCTTTTTACAGAGTATTCTTTTAGACCGGAACAAGGGTCCCTCCCCCAGACCCTAATATGTAGTTCTTTTTTATTATTATTTTATTTTATAAAGCTCGAGACCTCGTGCGACCGTTCTGCGCTGTAACTGGCTAGATTCAGCGATAGAAAAATCACAGTTCCCAGTTCCCGCTCATCTAAGAAGTACACTGAATGATTGGATTATATCGGGTGCTGGTTTGCTGAATTTGCTTACCTGACCTGAATATTTAACTCCATGTGCACTTAATGTAACCGTGATTAAACGATAAAAGCTTCATATCGCTCAGTTATTCACTATCACGTCTTTCCTGACCTCTTGTAAACCACCGCCATGGCTCCCGATACAGGTATACCACGAATTCTTCCACTGCCTCACAGACCTTTGACTCGTCCTGTCAACCTGTCAATCACCCCCATCCTCTTCCTTTCTTCTTTCCATTTCCGCTCCCGCTCCTTAAAACCTCGCAGTGATCTTCGTCCGTATTTCCCCTTTTCTATATTACCATATACGCAATTCTTTCCGCAGACTGAGTACTGCTAGTAGTAGCAATATTAATGTCATACTCTCTGTGCCCTGTCCCGGCCCCGGCCCATGGAAACGTCCATGGAAACGTGTACCTGATTTACAAAGGTGCTTTGATTCAAGGGCACGTGGGCACTGTTGATCACAAACCTTGAAATTTTTCTTTTTAGTAGTAGTGTTAAATTTGTTCCAAGAAAGAAAGCGTGACTCGTTACCACGAATACAAATATGACAACATGAAATAACCCTCTATGCAGCACCTACTTACATCAACGCCCCTAAATCCCCTTCAGAGCTCAAGTAGCCTTCTGAGACGGCACGGCCTTGGCCTTTTTGCTTCCGCTCGCAATAATCAATCTACCCGCATCAATAGTCTCCGCCATTGTCTTGTGCTTGTGCCAAAACAATTCCTCGGGGATAGCTTGGCCGCGAATCTCAGCCCGGTCAATATCCTTGTCCAGCTCACTGCGGATAATCCGCTCGCTCTCCTCAATACCCGGCACGCCGTCCTTGTGCGCCGCCGCGCTGCTCTCCTGCTCGGCCGCCAGGAGCATGCGCTTCTTAATTTGGAAGCGTTCCTTGCGCACCTTTTGCAGGCCCGGGCTGTCGAGGTTGCTCATGATTGAGCGCACAAGGAACTGCATCGCCAGGTAAAAATGCTCGGCGAGCATAATAACCAGCAGCAAACCCCACGCCGTAAAGTCGGACGAATGATTGACTTCGGCTGCGAGGACCATGGTCGAGTCGGACGCTAGGTCCATTGCGGGGTTGGTTGACACGGCCATATCAACCGAGTCGACCGAATCGCTGCACAGGTATACAATGGCGGCGCTGGTAATGCTGCCCAGCCACGAGAGAAAGCCGAGCGCCTCGACCCACGGACCGATGCTGTCGGTTCTCCACGGAATCGGACGCCGACTGCCAACGGCAATCTTGAGGGCGTCGGAGCGCAGCTCAATCCAGTTGTTGACGAGGAAGCAGCAGGCAGCCAGCGGCCAGGCGACAGAGAATAGAGCCAGGTAGCCTGTACTGTTAGCATAACCCACCAAAAAAAAAAGAAATAAACAAAATAGAATCTGCTTACCGTACTGGATGACCATCTCGCGGTAGTCAACGTTGACGTCGTACACCTCAAGCTCGTACTCGGCCATGATACGTGCAATAAACTTGTCGTCCTCGCCCTCCACCGGGCTTATTTCCTTTTCATGCTTGAAGTCCTTGACTGTTTTAAACACCTTGCGCTTGATGTATGGCACAATCACCTCCGTTGCCAGGTTGACAATCTGGGCGGTAACGGTAAAAAAGAACATCTGGTCGCTGATGCGACGCGGGTTAACTTGGAACTGGTGGGCCTTGATCTGGAAGTTGCCCATGGTGATGGTGCTCGCAATGCGGTGCCAGAAAGTCAAGAAAGGCGCAATGACGTGGCCAAAAGGCGTGTAGACAAATGAGGTAAAGAAGGCGGCCATGTACGACGTCATGAAGTTGAGCACAAACTCTTTCTGGATCAGGGCAGCCTGGTATGCTGTGCGGTGTTAGTGGGTTTCTGGAGAATGGAAACAAAAAGACTCACCGTCTTCAGTGCGGTAGTTTTCCATCTTGGTCAGTTTGGTCGCAACAGCAGTGAGAACAGCCGAAAAGGTGGGCGTCAGACCGGACAACAGAATGGTAGGAAGAAGGCCCTGCAGATGTTAGCACATGGTACGCATTTTAAAGAGACTGCAGGCTGACGTACCAGGTACTGCTTAAAAGGACCATCGTAAACCTCGTTTATAAAGATTTCCAGCGAGTTGCACATGACAATAAGACCGCCCAGCACCACAATGCAAGCCAGCGCAAATGGAATCTGCAGTAGCTGCACGCGGAAACGCTTCCACGGCGAGTAGAATTTGACGGGCTCGCCTGTGATCGGGTCATTGTCCTCTCTGTCAAAGACAAACTCGGCGCGGTCTAGCTGAATCGACGACACGCCGCGTGTTCCCCAGCGCACGGCCAGGTCGACTTCTTTTTGCTTCCAATATTCGAAAAACACCACGCTCCACACGGAGCAGACGGCGGCGTAGACCCACGAAAACTGGCCCAGCAGGAGCCAGGCGCCTAGGCCCAGGGCGGCGGGGGGAATGAGAAACTTGAAGTAGGTCTGGATGAACTCAAAGTAGTAGGCCACGCCCTCGCCGAGCTCGTCGCGGATTTCGTCCAGATCCGACGGCTCCAGCAGATACATGGTGCTGAAACGCTGCAGCCAGCGGCGGTTCAGTGAGTGGTTGTGCAGCGGGAACAGAGTATCGACGTAGCGCCACATGCCGACCTTTGGGGTGATTCCAGCGCCGCCTTCGTTGCGCGGCTTGACCAGCATGCGGTTGACGAGGCGCAGACGCTCGGCGGGGGTGACACGTTCCTGGCGGAGGGATTCACCGAATTCTTGGCTGGGGGCGGTGGTGCGCACGCCGTGGAGCCAATCGGCGAGGCGGGCGCGGTAGACTTGGTTGGCAAAGAGCTGGCCCGAGGCGACTTTGACAAAGATGAGAAGGGTTCCGGGCTCAGCCTCGCGGACTTCGGTGGCCAGACCGATGGAGGTCAACTGCTTGATGAGTTGGACGTAGGCGGCCTCGGCTTCTTCTGGGGGGGTGTGTTAGCGAATTGGTAGGTAGTTGGGTAGGAGGGGTGGGCAATCGGGGACGTACCAGCCTCGGCTTCGGGCACCTTGTAAATAATGACATAATCGACGCTGTGGTGGAGGTTTGTTAGCCATGGCGGGCGAGACGAGGGGAATTTAGACTGGGCGACAAACAGACCCTAAGCTAGAGGAATAGCCCTCTGGAGGGTCTTCGTTGTAAAAGGTTTTGAAGGACGGCATTTTGGGTGGTGGCTGATGAGAAGAGAAGTGAGAAGGAGAAGAAGAGACGCGATTAATTGATGCTGTAGAAGACGCAGCAAAAGACGCTGTAGAAGACGCTGTAAAAGACAAGCTGTCTCTCCTAGGATTAATTAAGCAGAGCAGACCAGGGAGTTGAATATGTCGTAATGAGGAGCTCTAAAAGCAGAGCTAAAGCCTGCCAATGCGGAATTGGGGACAGGGGTGGCAAAGCGGTTTTTTTTTTTTTTTTGGAAATGCTTTTGGAAGAGGTGAAGAAGAGGAGAGGAAGAAAAGAAAAGAAGAGGAAGAAAAAAAAAAGTCAGGAGGTGAAAATCTTGCAGTGGCTTCCAAGTCAGTTAAATCAGCTTCCGTGGTTTCACTCAACCTGTCCTGTCTCAAGCGCTGCGCCTTCCACAGCATAGCACAGCACAGCACAGCACAGCACAGCACAGCACAGCAAAAGCAACTGCAAAAAAAAAAAAAAAAAAAACCGTTACTTCGGCAGAGCCACTTTTTCCTTAGCAATTTTGGTATACTCGGCGTTACGTATTGGGCAGCCAATCAGATGCAGCCGGAACGGCAAAGACGGGCGGCCGGCACGGCTGTGGAGTGCCGAGGCTTGACTTTAATGACTTTTAACTGAAGAACACAACAGAAACTACTCTGTATTACACCGTACGGAACACTTCAGGAAATGAGCGTTAAAAATAGCATCGGCAAAAAAAGAAAAAAAAAAAAAGACCCAAGCTCCAAGCTTACCTTGCTGCTCCCGGACCCTAGCAGACCCTAACATCCCCTGGCCGATGCAAGATTTGCCAGCGTTGTTGGACTTATACACCATCTCTATCTACCACACTATTACTAGTAGTAGTAGTACTTGTAACTAGGTTAACTGTTACAACCAACATGGACGCCCTCAACTCCCTCCTTGTAACCCTAGGCCTCCGCCGCCGCAGCCAATGGAACCCGCCCACGCTGCTCGACCACCTACTCTCCTCGCCATTAACCCTCGCAACCAGCCACACGCACCACCTACTCGTGCGCCTGCGCGGCGCGCCTTACTCCGTGCGTCCCGGCACCGTGCCAGTAACAGTAGTGTGCATTTCCGACACGCACGAGCGCACCATTGACCCGCTGCCGGCCGGCGACATCCTGATCCACGCCGGCGACATGGCATCGAGCGGGTCGCGCGCCGCGATCCAGAAGCAGCTAGACTGGCTGCGGGCGCAGCCGCACCGGCACAAGATTGTGGTGTGCGGGAACCACGATAGTTTCTTCGATGCGCGCGCGCGGCTGCAGGAGGATGACAGTGCGCAGCCGCTGGACTTGAGCGGGCTGGTGTATCTGCAGCGCGAGGCGGTGACGCTGGATGTCGCGGGCCGCAGGGTGGTGGTTTTTGGGGCGCCGGATGTGCCGTTTCTGGGCGGCGAGAATAATGCGTAAGACTGTTTGATGGGCTTGGGCATGGGATGGTGCTGACGGATTACAGGTTTCAGTATCACGAGGACGATGCGCCATGGGCCGGGCTGGTGCCACCGGAGACAGATATTCTGGTGACGCATACTCCGCCGGTATGTTTTTTCTTTCTTTCTCTTTGATTCACTTTCCCCTCTCTGGCCTCTCTAGACTTCCGGGACCCCAAGAATCATGTTCCAAACTAACTTACACCCAGAAATCACACATGGACCTGAATCTCGGCTGCCCCGCCCTCCTCCGCGAAGTATGGCGCGTGCGCCCGCGCCTGCACGTCTTTGGCCACGTACACTGGGGCGCGGGCCGCGAAGCCGTCTTTTTTGACGCGGCGCAGCACAGCTACGAAGCGCTGATGGCGCGGCCTGCGCGCGGCCTGTTTTGGGACTTTGTGCCGAACGCGTCGTGGTTGCTGATGGCCAAGACGCTAGCGTATGGCATCAACGGCGTCTTGTTTCGCTGGCTGATGCTGGGGCCCGGAGGGGCGACGGGCAGTGTGATGGTGAATGCGGCGCAGATGTATGGGAATACGGGGAGGATGGAAAATAGGCCGCAGGTGGTTGTGATTTAGGGGAGTGGGTTGTCTTTAGGGTGGTTGTCTAGGGTGGTTGTCTAGGGTGGTTGTCTAGGGTGGTTGTCTAGGGTGGTTGTCTAGGGTGGTTGTCTTTAAGATAGTTGTGATTTGGGGAGAGAGTTGACCATTCAAACAGAAGAAACGAAACAAAGCAGGTGAAATAACATGATATATGTTGAAACGCAAAATCTAACTTCACTAAACCTCCAAACCCCCAAACCCAAACCCCAAACCTAATGCCCATACCTAGACCATAATCCTCCGCAGCCCATCCGTCCCGCCCAACACCCTCCGCCCCGTAACCGCACACCGCCCCTTTCCACTCTCCCACTTCCCTGCCCGCCCGCCC
>LKBB01000328.1:0-20761 GCA_001513885.1 Thielaviopsis musarum
GGGGGGGGCTCGGCTAGGGCTCAGGATTGTAGGGCCGCTAAATGGAAACGAACCGACAGAAAGCCACAGCTGTGCTGGCTTTGGGGAGTGAGAGGAGAGTAGAGCGTGGAATTGATAAGTGTATTGAGTATAAATGAAGAGATAAATGAAAAGGTGAAATCTTTTGGCGCTCTTCACCGCTGATAAGTGAGGGTCACGTGATGCGGTAGAGCTTGGGGAGCTTAGTCCCCAAAGTGGCAGGCCTAAGCCTCCAATTGGCCACAGACTACTGCAGCTAACCAGCTAACCAGCTAACAATATCCATGTCACATCACTATAACCAGGGTCAATAAAGGTCAACTGCGACAACGCCCTGGGCCGCTGGCCACGAATTAAGTACGACAACCATCGATGAACCGAGAAATCAGATCGCCAGCGACTGCGACTGCAACAGCGAAAATACACAAACTTTTCACGCTGATTTGATTTGCTGCAACACAGCTTGGGCCGATCAATTGATCTTCCTCTTCTACTGCCAATCAATCTTCCTCTTCTACTGCCAATCAATCTTCCTCTTTTACTGCCAATTGATCTTCTTCCTCTAGCTTATCCTCGATCACGACTGCTCTACTGCTGAACAATGATGGCGGGTTTGGAGCCCGGCTCGGGCAGAGCTACGCCGGACAGCTCCGGGCGAGTGTCGCCGGTGCCGCGTCAATGGCGGAACCAAATTGGAGCTGGTGTGTCTATCTATTTCTCCCCTTCACTCCATCTCCTTCTGCCTCACATCTCTCCTCCCTATCTCTTCCACCTGGTACTAACTCCAGCCAGACGACCCCCCAAAACACGACAAAGCCTTCCGCCGATACCTCGCCACCGTCGATAAAGCCCTCGCCCTGTTTGAAACATCGCTCGAAGAATGGGCCGACTACATTTCCTTTCTGAACCGCCTACTAAAGGCACTACAAACCCGTCAGCCAAACATGACGACGCTCCCCTCCAAGACAGTTGTCGCAAAGCGTCTAGCCCAGTGTCTCAATCCGCAGCTGCCGTCGGGCGTGCACCAAAAAGCCCTCGAGGTGTACGCCTACGTCTTTGACATGATTGGCGCCGACGGGCTAGCCCGCGATCTTGCGCTGTACCTGCCGAGCCTGGCCACCACGCTATCGTTTGCTTCGCTGTCGGTGCGCTCGCCGTATCTAGACATTCTGGAGCGCTACTTTCTCAATCTGTCACCGACGGCGCTGCGGCCGGCCATGCGCTCAATAATATTAGGCCTGTTGCCCGGTCTCGAGGACGAAACCAGCGAAGACTTTGAGCGCACGCTGAAGCTGGTGGGCCGCTTCAAAGCCGCCATCCGCCCACCCGATGCGGCCGAATTCTTATCGGGCCACTCGGACCGCGACGCCTTCTTCTGGCAAGTGTTTTTCCTGGCGTCCATCACGGGCCACAATAGACGGCCCGGCGCGCTGGCGTACATGGTGCGCACACTGCCGCGGCTGGGCGAGCCGCTGCCGCCCGCTGGCATCAGTGCCAAGGGCAAGGAGGTGGTGACGCTGGCCTCACAAAAAGACCGGGACATGGCCGAAAAGCTGCCCGAGCTGGCGGCCATGGTCACGTCGCCCGAGCCGGGGCTCTTGCTGCGCTCGTTTGCGGCGGGCCTGACGGATGACCAGATACTGATTCAGCGCGGGTTTCTCGACTTGCTCGTGACGCATCTGCCGCTACACTCGAGCGTGCTGCAGTCAGTAAAACCGCAGGACCTGGATCTGTTGATCCGCGCGGCCGTCAGCGTGGTGATTCGCCGCGACATGAGTCTAAACCGCCGGCTATGGTCATGGCTTCTCGGCCCAGATCCGACAGCAGAAGCCGATGCCGACAACTACGCCGCCGCCGCCGCCACCGTAAACGACTCGCCGCCGACGTCGGCGTCAGATCCGCGCAGCTTTGCGGCCAAAACGCTGTACTTTCAAACGTATGGGCTGCAGGCGCTGGTGCGCGCGCTGCTGGGCATGATCAACGACGGCAACCCCGACCTGACGCCCACCGAACGAGCACGGCCGTTCCGGATATGTCTGTCACTAATGGACCGCTGGGAGATTGGCAGTCTGATTGATGGCGACGTGTTTCTGCCTATGATTGACAGCGTGCGCAAGTACAAGAGCATTGCCAAGTCCAAGGCAGAGTTTTCCGAGGTGCTGCGCAGTGCCAGTGTGTTTTTCGACGGCGCCGAAACCGGTCTTATCTTCAAGTCGATGCACGACTTGGTGGTGCAGGCCATCAACGATGACACCAGATCCAAGACGGATAGCGAGCGGCTCGACAACATTGCGCTGGCGGCATTTATCCTGGCCAACTTTAACGTGCGCGAAGAGGAAATGGTGACGCTGCATGCGCCAATGCTAGCCGCATCGATTCTGTGCCGTGCCAAGGCCACGGCTTATGGCAGATTCAACACGGTGCTCGGGTCGGCAGTGGTGGAGGAAGCGCTCGGCGTGGCCCTGACGCTGCTGGAGTTGGCGCCGACACGGGCGTTTCCGACGGTCACCGATAAGACGGCAGCTTCGGTCAAACACACGGAAGCCGAAATCTCGCGGGCCATAGGCGTCTGGTACGCCGAGCACAACGGCAGCGTCGATGACCGCGAGCCGCCGTATCCGCCGGCGCAGATTGAGATGATTATCCTGGCACAGGCCAGTGCCGCCCTGAGCGCCAGTCTACAGACGCCACAGCACACGACAGTGGTGGTGCAACGGAGCAACATCCTGGCGCAGTTCCTCAGCAAGGCGCCTGTAACGGCCCCCATGGCTGCAGAGCTACACAGGGCCGTCGACTCGATCCGCTCGGGGCTGCTCAAGTACCCGATGATGCCGTTCCCGACGTTTGCCGCCATGCTGGCCACGGCCACGCAGGTGCTCACAGTCGGCCAGATCACCGTGTCGGAGCTGAGCCAGCTGGTGCCAGCGCTTGTCAAGCACGCGTGGGCGTATCTGGCGGCCGGAGACCCCAAGTACCACGTTGAGGCGGTGCGCGCACTGTGGCTGCTGCAGACGGTGCTGACGGCACAGAACCGCGACATTGAAGCAGCGCTGTGCGGGCTGATAATTGACAACACAGACCACCAAGCCGGCGGTGGCCTTGCATCGCGGGCTTCTGATCCCGGCCGCAGCTTCAGCGTGCTCTGGTCACACACGCTGCAGGACAATGCGCCCGAACGCCGCGGGTCCAAGGGCGTGGCGACGACGGCAGGACTCGTGGACTTGAACAAGATGGTGACGAGTGCGCCACGGCTGGCGGGCGCAGAGTTCTTCCACGTGATG
The DNA here is from genome assembly GCA_001513885.1 of Thielaviopsis musarum. NCBI lineage: Eukaryota > Fungi > Ascomycota > Sordariomycetes > Microascales > Ceratocystidaceae > Thielaviopsis > Thielaviopsis musarum. The sequence goes on from LKBB01000328.1 coordinate 3,300, forward strand.
CTGGCCCAACCGCTTATGCTGATGCTGGATGCACTGCTGGACGAGCGCACGCAGCTTCACATGACGGTCAAGACGTGGCTAAACAGCACGATTGGCTTGGACAGGTAAGAAGGGTTGTGCTGTTGCGCTGTTATAGATTGGCGATGCTAACTCGTTAGATTCCTCTATGTGTTTGTGCTCAAGTTCTCCGAGCTGCCGTTTCTCAGCGCCGGCCCTGTTTTGACTGTCTCTGGCCAGCAAGACCCGATGATTTCCGAAGACGACGACATGGACATGTGCATGTACCTGATCCGCACGCTCTCCAACGTTTTGCGTGTGGCGCCCGACTTGCTGTGGTCGTTGCTGGCATCGACAAACGTGTCGGATTCCACTGCTGGCAGCTCCGTCTTTGGCATCACCAGCAAGGAGAACCCGACTATGCAGGAGTATCTGGTGCAGGTGTGCATGCGCTGCATCATGCGCTACCGCATGCCCATTGGCGCCGATGCGGCACTAAAAGAGCGCAGCTCGCAGCTATGCCGCGCTGCTCTCGTGCTGCTGGGCCAGCTGCTGGGCAGCGCGTACTCGGAGCCGCTGGCCGACCTGAAGCTGGAGAGCCCGCTGATTACACGGCTGCAGCAGAGCCTAGACGGGCCGGATTCAGATCCATATGTGCAGGTTCTTCTGCTCGAAGTGGTCCTGGCAGCGCTCAGGCTGGGGTCTATTGTCGAGCCGCCGGTGTCTGAGACGGCGCCCGAAGACGACGGCAAGCTGCTAGCCGCGCCTGAAGCATCATCATCCAACAGAAAATCATCAAGCTCGATGACGGCTGTGTCGCCGCTGACGCCCTTGGCACTGAATATCCCCGGGTCCGTATCGATTGTGGCCAAGCCGGCGCCGCCACCTGCGCTGCTCAAGTGTCTACAGGCGGGTCTCGTGTCGCAGCACAGTCGGCCGGTTCTCGACAGTTGGATTGTCTTCTTGTCGGCCTGTCTACCGCTGTACGAGGACTCCATTTTCCAGGTGCTGATTCCGCTGGTCGAGACGTTTTGCACGCAAATCAACGAAAACTTCCAGTCGCTCCAGGCGCTGTTTGGGCGCAGCCCGGTCGAAGTGCCGATTGTGTCTAACGGGCCCGAGTCGACGCTCATCTCGCTCGTCAACGGGCTGGAAGACGTGCTGAGCACGGCGCACACGCAGCTGCTGCTCGAGGAGAAGCAGGTAGCCGCCAGCAAGAGCCCCGACCAGCCGCAGAGTTTCTTTGGCACCATGGTCTCGGGCGTGTTTACCACTGACGCGCAACACGGCCGCAGCGCCACCGCCAACGACCGGCTGACGGTGTATCTTGCCTTCCAAGACGCCGTGCGCGTGTGCTTCCGCATCTGGGCCTGGGGCCAGGGCGCCGATGCCGCCGCCGCGCTGGACCAGTCGTCAGCCGCCTCGTTTAGCTACACAGCGCTGCGCATGCGCAACCGTGCGCGCCGGCTTCTGGAGCGGCTATTTTCGGCCGAGACACTCGAGTGTCTTGAGACGGTGGTGGAGATATGGCGCCAGGCATATGGCCGCGCGGCCGGCGCCGAGAGTCCGACAAAGACGGCGCAAATGGCGGCTCCGAGCGGCGCGCAAGTCATCAAGCTGTTCCCGGCGCTGGACGGCTCGCGGCCCAAAAACACCATGCCGGCGCTGTTCGACGCCATCTACAGCCGTACGAACCCGGCGGCGCTGGACCCGGCGCGCAAGTCGACGCTGACCATTTCGCTGGCGGACGCGGATCTGGCCATTTTCCTCAACGAGTACGCGCACTCGCTCGACGACGACGCCATGGACGAGATCTGGACGGACTGCATGACCTTCCTCCGGGATATTCTGGCGAATCCGTTTCCGCATCGGCAGATTCTGCCGCTGCTACTAGACTTTGCCGCCACGCTGGGGGAAAAGGTGGAAAACACAAATTTCGGCGAGCTGCGCAAGATGCGGCGGGAGCTGGGGGTGAGTTTAGTTCCATTCGTTGATCGTCTCTGATCTGTCTAACTATTTATCTAGGATGTATTCCTGCGTCTTCTGACCGCCATCTTTACCACGCGCCCCATGACGTACACCGATTCTACGCCCCTGTCCACCAACAAGTCGGCCCAGACGCCCTCGGAAAAGGCCGACGACGTGGTCGGCATCCTCGCCGACATTGTGCCGAACCTGCCCAAGATCCTCGTCGAGCCCGACCGCGCCCTGGCCGCTGCCACCACCATCTCGACCAATGTGCTGCAGCCCCTGCTCAAGTCCAAGTTCTTCCCCGACGGCGTCTCATCCAGCACGCTGCGGCTCTTTCGCGAGCTGGCGCGCGTGCCGCTCAACCAAAAGAACTGGCGCAAGGACATTAGCGACGCCTTCAACGATTCGCGCTTCTTTGCCACGCCCGACCTGGCTCTCGTGCACGCCGACTGGCTGCCGCTGCTGCGCCAGTGGGTGCACGCCGACAAGGACCGCATGCCCGAGCTGCTGACGCGCCTCGCGCCGCCAACCACAGCCGGCATCGTCTTTGGCGTCGGCGCCACGAGCGCCCGCCTGGACGCCGACCGCCGCACGCAGCTGAATCTGCGTCGCATCGCCACGCTGGTACTAGCCGCGCCCGACGACGCCTTTGCTAGCGACCTCGACGCCATCGCCGCCAAGCTGACGGAGCTGCTGGCTGCCACGGCCACGTCGTCGCCGTCGTCGGCCACGCGCGCCGAGATCTACATGGTGATTCGTGCGCTGGTGCTGCGCACGGGCGCCGTACACTTGGCCATGCTGTGGCCCGTAGTCAACGCCGAGCTGCACGCGGCGCTGGCGTCGGTGGTGGCGCCCGACGGCTCCATGGCCGCCGAGACGTACCCGGCCGTGGCCGTCCTACAAGCGTGCAAGCTGCTCGACGTGCTGCTGTGCGTGGCGCCCGACGACTTCCAGCTGCACGAGTGGCTGTTCATAACCGACACCATTGACGCCGTGTACCGGCCTGAGGCATACCGCGCGATAGCCCTGGCCGACGAGTTATCAGACGAGCTGGGCCAGGCGGGTGGGCCGGGGTCGGCGATGATGCACGACGTAGTGCAGCGCGTGGTGAGCGGGCCGTGGAAGAGGCCGCTGCTGGGCAATGAGAGCAGAGTGGTGGACGAGGTGGTTCTGGAGCGGCGCGAGGAGCTGGTGGCGCGCGTGCTGCAGCCGTTTTTCAATCAGTTGAGCATCTTTGCATTTGAGAGCAGGTATGCCATGGGCGTGCTAGACAGGGAGTTTTGTGTGCAGGCGCTGGTGCGCGACTTGTTTGACGAGCGGACGATAGTGAAGTCGCTGTAGATTTGGTAGGTGTTTAGCTGGTTACTGGTTAGCTGTTTAGCTGTTTAGCAGGTAAGCTGGTTACTGGTTAGCTGGTTAGCTGGTTACTGGTTAGCTGGTTAGCAGGTTAGCAGGTTAGCAGGTGAGCTGGTGAGCTGGTTAGCATGTGAGCTGGTTAGTGGCTAGCTGGTTAGCTGTTTATCAGGTGAGCTGGTTACTGGTTAGATGGTTAGTCCGTATAAATACATAATACATGAGTGCGCTGTTGATACAATATTAGATGCTGATTCTATAATACCTACACAAGATTAGATGTTAATTCTATAATACCTACTACTGTCCGCTGTCTGTCTGTGCCGCCGGAATATACGCCACCATTGCCTTGGATGCCCCGTGGATGCAGTACTGAATCACATCAGCCTTTTCATCGCCCGGCACCACAGCCGCAATCTGCCGTACATCGCTGGTACGCGGTAAAAACAGCGCATGGTCAAAACGCCCGTAGGCGGCCGCCAAGTCAGCCAGATTATACGGCTGCATGCGCTGCAAATCAAACACCTCGTCGCCGACATAGCCGGGCCCGCCCCACGGCGGACTGCCAAAGACGACGGCCTCGTGAGACGTGATGCGCAGCTGCTTGGGCAGTTTCTGCGGACGCGTGGCTGCCAGGCCGAGCACGGCAAACGAGTCGCCCAGCACAAAGGTTATCTGGTCGCGCACGCCGTACAGCGCTGCGTTACGCTGGGCACAGGCTAGTGTGGCGGCATCGCGCTCGATGCTGATGATGTGTGTCCAGCGGCGTGACAGAGCAAAGGCGATGGAGTTGCCGCCGATGCCGCCGAAGCAGTCGATGATGGTTGTTTTGGAGGGGGGGTAGGAGAGCATGTCGGTGGCGATGCGGCTGTTTTGTTTTGGTATTAGAAAAGAGAGGGAAAATTCTAAAGAGAGGGAAAATTCTAAAGAGAGGGAAGAAAGAGACTCACTTGGCAATCGGCTCGGGCGTCACGCCAAACCAGGCATCGTTGGTTAAGTATACGCCTTCATCGTAGCGCGAAAAGATGTTGTAGCGCTGCGGCCAGTATCTTGACTTGTTAGCACGATCGAGCGACGAATAGCGCGGCATAAGAATATACTTTTGAATGTTTTCCGGTAAGCTCTGTCTGTCTTCATAGTGCACGCAGTCTTCCGTCAAAGGAAGCAGGTCTTTGACGATTTGCGGGATTTTGGCCATTTTGTCATGGTGGAAGAGTAACGAAGGGAAATGAAAAGCATGTGAAAATGAAGTCGATTTTAGCAAAGTACTAAAATGCGATGCGATCGATCGATGCGCTGCATGTGGCGTTGTGGCGCTACTAGCTCCAGTAGCTTACAGCGACGCCACTATTTGAAGCCAACTTCAACCAAACAACAGCATCATAGCTCCTCCATTCCATTCAACCTCCCTCTTATTCCTCCATCAATTCCGCCTCAATCCCAATGTTCAACGCCCTAAATCGCTTCATCTCGCGTCTCGACGGCGAATCGCCGCAGCAGGCTGCCGCGCGTCATGCCTCATTGTTTGGCTTTCAAGTGCTGCGCAACGCCTCGCCCAACCTGCCCATTGAGCCGTGGTTTGACTTTATCGTCGGCATCAATGGCCGCCCCATTGACAATCCCGACCAGCACTTGTTTGCCCAGGAAGTGCGCAACTGCGCCGGCAGCGCCGTGGTGTTCACGCTGTGGAATGCCAAGGTAGGCGGCAGTATAACCACTAAAATACGCTGAATACACAGCTAACAAAACAGGGCGAACGCTCCCGCGACCTGCACATACCCGTCCCCTCCGATACTGCCGCCCTCGGCCTCGCCCTACAATGGACGCCCCTCGCCGTCGCCGCCAACATCTGGCACGTGCTCGATGTAGCCGCCAACTCGCCCGCCGACCTGGGCGGCCTTTTGCCGTACGGCGACTACATTATCGGCTCGCCTGACGGCGTGTTGCACGGCGAGAGTGGGCTCAGCGAGCTTGTCGAGGCCCACCTCGGCATGCCGCTGCGCCTGTACGTCTACAACAACGAGTACAATGTCTCGCGCATTGTCACCATCCAGCCCGCCCGCGATTGGGGCGGCGAGGGCATCCTCGGCTGTGTCCTCGGCTACGGCGCCCTGCATCGCATTCCGCCGCCGCTGAGCGAGCCGGCCACGGCACCCGGTGAGATGCTGTTTGACGGTAGCAGCAGCGCCGCCGATGGCACGCGCACGCCTGTCACCAGCTCTGACGGCTTCATTCCCGTCAGCGGTAGCCCCAGCACCGTGTTTACGCCGGCCACGGCAATCACGTTGCCAGTGCCGCCGCCCCCGCCGATGGGCGGAATTTCCACAGAGATTCTGGGCGCAAGCCCGCAGCCGCCGCCATTGGGAGGGGCGCCGCTGCCTGCGCGCAAGAAAAAGGACCGCGCGGCGCATGGCAACAAGGCCTTTATGGACGACTATTTCAAGGAGGAGGAGATGAAGAGCAGAGAGGCCGACAATGCGCCGAGTAGGGGGGCTACGCCAGTGGCGCCGCCGCCAAAGACGGTAGGAGTGGCGCCGCCTCCGAAAGCCGCGGCAACCGAGAGTCCACCGGTGACAGAGGAAGTAGTGGCAGAGGAGGCAGTGACAGAGGAGGTAGTGACAGAAAAGGTGCCTGCAGCGGAGACAGAGTAAAGGGCACAGTTGCATTTGTAGAAGCATCACATTTGAATTAAAAGATATCAGTTATATGTTCATGTTTGATTGGAAACTAGATGCTTGCTTTAGACAGATGCTGCCCGGGCAAGCCTAGCTTAGGTATCTAAGTAGCAAGTTTTGAAAGACAAAGAAAGACAAAGGTCCAAAGACAGATACAGGCGGAGTAGGTGAGCTGGGCGGAGGTGCTCTAACAGTAGAGTGTAGTAGAGTTTTGACTTTGACAGTAGAGTTGGAGGCGACACCGCTTAGTTGATAAAGTTGATGCAGAAAAAGTGTAGGATAAGGCTGCAGCCCACAAAGTCGGCAAATGCTCTGGCAGATGGTTAGATATAGCTCGCAATACAAGAGTAATTGGGAACGTACCGCTCGGGAGACACCTCGGGGAACTGAGACTTGTTGGCGGCGTTGGTCTGGATACGGAGCGAAGCTGCCGATTATTATTAGCACATGTCGAGTACTCAATTGTGTCGAGAAACTTACCAGCCAGAACGAACTGGCCAACAGTGGCGCTAAAGCCCGACAGGAAAGCGTTGAACGGCTGCTACGGTTAGTCCTCTCTCTCTCTCTCTCTCTCTCCCTCTCTCTCTCATCTCATCTTGCTGCGAAATGATTACGGCCAGAGTAACATACAAAGTTTCCGGCCAGCACGCAGTACAGAAACTGCAGCGCGCCAACCACCACCAAAAACACCATAAACACGTCCAGCAGCTTGGTGCGCTGCGGCGTCTCCTTGGCGTAGTGTGCGCTGATGTTGGCAAACACCTTGTTCCACTGCGGCGCCGCAGCGTCCTTGTTGGTCGACGGGGCCGAGACGGCAGCGGGGGTTTCGGCGACGACGGCCGGGGAGGCGTCGCGGGCGGCAGTCTTCTTGGCCATTGTTACGGTTGGTGGGTTCGGTTTTGGGGTTTTGGGTTGTCGCAACTTCTCGGGGTCCGTCTGAGAAAGCGGGATTGAAGTGTTGGGAGTTTTGTTGTTAAAGCTGTGATTCGATGTTGCGCTGATTGAGAAATCAATCAATTGGATTCCACACTCAAATATCGTTCTCGTCTGAGGCAGAAATATGTATATATATCACGACAAAAAGAAGAACCAAAAATAGATAAAAACAAAAAGTCGTCGTCAAGCTTGCGCAAACCACATTCTCTCCAAAAACGAACTGATTTGCCTGCCCATTAACTGAACACGCAGCTTTACGCCACAGGTGTCTGACGTTGCACATTTCCTATTTGGGCGCTGAAACGTGGCGTTTTGATTCGGCGTGTGGCACTAGCTCCGAAAAGCTGGGGGGGAAGCTTTGTAAAAGGTGGGTCCGCCCCAAGGACAAAGCTAAAAGGCCGGATTCTGGTGAACCCGCGCGCGGAAAAGCTGGCCTGCTTTCTTGATCTTGACGTTGAATTTCCACGTTATATCCAATACCTGTTAGTAAGTTCCTCGCTTCTGTTCATAGTTATGCTCATACTTATGCCCGAGCTTGTCCGGGCTTATTAATCAGCTCCTTGGAATTCATACTCCGTCTATATCTGCCACCCTTGTGCCAAAGGCAAAGTTACAGAGTACATTGACGTTTGCCATATAAGCCAGCAGCCCTTCTTATTTATCCACTGACAAACTCGCTCTTTAGGAATACCGCTCACTATTCATCATGGTTAGTTTTCTTTCTTCCGCCTTTACTCGCTCTCTCATACACCACTTCTCATATACTTCACTCCCTCTCTCACCTCTTCACTCCCTCTCTCACCTCTTCACTCCCTCTCTCACCTCTTCACTCCCTCTCTCACATCTCAATCCCTCTCTCACATCTCAATCCCTTCTAACCAGCTCCACAGCCTCTCGCCACTATTTCCTACGTGCTGTCCGCCCTGACAGCTGCCGGCGGCATCGCCGGCTACGCTCGCACCAAATCGATTCCCTCGATTGCCGCTGGCTGCAGCGTCGGACTCTTGTGTACGTTACCCCCATCTTCCCCTCCCATCTTCCCCTCCCATCTTCCCCTCCCATTCCCCCCCATCTTTTCACCCCGAAACTAACCCCATCAGACGGCATCGGTGCCTACCGCCAGCAAAACAACGCCCCCGGTGGTGTCGAGCTCAGCCTTTTGGCTTCGGTCGTCCTTGGTGGCGCGTCGATTCCCCGTGCTATTCGCCTGCGCAAGCCTGTGCCTGTGATGCTCAGCGTGCTCGCTACCTTTGGCATGTTGACTTTTGGCAAGGCCTACACGGAGAAGCTGTAAGCGGCGGGTGAGGATTGGACGAGAATGTATTTCCATGTATAATATACAATATTCATTAAATTGCTCGCTGGTGGCGTCTTTGCCCACTTACTCAAGTTGCCAAGAGTGAACTCTCGCAGCTCCATCCTGGCAAAGGCCACACCAAATCACTTCTTGAGCCAATTGACCAGTCCATGATCGTTTCTCAAATCAAAACTTGTTGTCGTCTCGAATGGAAAGTTTGGGTATTTTAAGATTGTACATTTACATAATTTGTTCATTAAGAACCCGGGGCTATCTCTTAGGGTTATATGCTAACCCTGGAGGCAGTAGGTTTTGCTACACAACATCATCGCCATTTGAATATAGGTTTACTGTGCTGAATAGTTACTAGTTTGTGCCCTTGTGTCGGCTCAGGGCACATTAACAACAAGAATAACCCGATCGCAGCTCGCTGCGGGATTAAGCAGGAGTCAAAAAGATGTTGGCATGCCGATTATACACATGGGCCCGTCCTAGAGATCGCAAGTGTTACTGTAGGGCGTACTAATTAAGTTGACGCCGAGTATCAAGTCAACTGCTCAAGATGAGTGCCGGGGAACGGTTAATTATCTCCTAAGTTAGTAGTATATACCGAAAGAGGTGCTTCAAAGTGAATGGCAAGAATTTTACAGGACAAAACAGGGCTGACGATAATGCCAAAGCATGCATGTTAAATGTCGCCTAAGAAGAAGAACAAAGCCGTAATACCAATATCCTCACATGCAATAATCTAACATGGACTAAAATGCGTCTTCACACGAAACTCGTCTTAATATGCCCGCGTTGCTGCCCAATTTGGTACACCAATCTGACTCGTGGTGAACTGTCTCGACCGGACGTACGGAGTACAACAATGCAAGGCTTGCGGCAAGTTCCTAGCCAATTACGAGTTGCAGCAAAAACCACAGCAGGCTTATCTAGGCGACCATAAATCCGTACTCATCACTAACAAAACAACTAAGAGTAACAACTCATAGACTTACTTACACACATACAAGACCGCTCCCCCAAAAAGCAATTCTTGTTTTGCTTATTGAAGAACTTGCTTCGGATCACACTTTGGAAAGTACTGCAGCACCAAGTACACCGACTTGAATCTTTGCTCATGGCGGAATTGATTGTTCCATCACACGGCCATACCTTCTGTATTCAGCGAGATGGCGTCGTTGATTTCTGCTTTGAGCTTATGCATGCGGGGGCGGCCTGAAGCAATGTATCAAACTAACATCATATTGCTTCTTTCTGCTTTCTGCTGCACACTCTGGGCACATTTCAACGCAAGTTACTTACTAGGTTGACTCGAAAACAGGACGTATGTGACGTTGCTGGCAGGGCTGACAATGCTAAGCCAGTTGTCGTTGGCGGACTAATATCCGACGCCCAAGAACCGGGCAAACAGGGATCACAGGGTTAGAACGAAAAGCGCTGCAGAATAAGTCAAAACATGCAAGCCATCAATTAAAACGTCGCCTTGCTGGGCCTTCTTTTCTAGAATACTAATTGGGAGGGCAGGGCTGCCTCACGCCTAGGTGCTTTAGCTGCTTTGCACTCGATCAGCGCTAGTACCCCACTAACACTTATTGCGTCAAAAGTAGGACATTTTGCCGCTTTGACAGCAGTTTTCAGCCTCTATTCTGTTACTGGAGTACACAATAGACCTTTGAACTTGAGCTGTTAAGAGGCAAATAATGGCTCCCCTCATTCCCTAGGCTATTAGTTAAGCTCAAGAAGACCCCACGTCATTCTCCAGCAAGTAAACTATTTTTTTCCGCCTCCATCTTTTACCATTCTTGTTTTTATTATATTTCCCCCCCCCCTTCATTTGGGTCCAACGCATCGCGACCATCAATAAGTTTTTTTTCTCTTGCATTATTTCACTTTAGTTTTCTCGGGAACTTCAAACGCGACCAATGTAAGCTTCCACTCGAATCCACCTTTTTCACTGTTCTTCTCCCATTCCAATTGGCCATCGAAAACAAGGCCCAAGTTGTAGCAAGAATAAAAAAAAAAAGCACCACAAAAAGGTGTGCCATCATACAGCCGGGTCGCCCTTTTGTATTTTAATTTTCTTGCGCTGCGATTTGTGTGCGCCGCAATGCGCTCGTGTCTATTCGGACTGGTTTTCTGGATAAACACACACCAGCAAGCTTGCCAAACAGCGCGATCTTAGTCGCCGCAGCCTGCCTGTGTATTTTATTCTTATCTCTTTTTCTCTGTTCGGCTATACGGCGAAGTCGCAGCCTATTGGGTCTTTTTAGCGGTGCGACAAAAAATAATTATTGACCCAGCAGTTTGGCTCAAGTGAGCTTTTCCGACACACGGCCGCTCAGGCGCTTCATTTACCTTTCCTTACCCTGTCTTGCCCAGGTCCTGGCCAGCGATCTTGCGCACTGGCTGGTCGTCACAGCAAGCTGGTGTAACCAGGATGCCTGTGTTCACTCAGCCCAAATTGTTGATTGACTCTGCCCGTGGATTTAACCGCCTGCGCGCTGTTCCATTGCCGTTGGGGTCTGTTGCGCTTTTAATGCTTTGATAACTGCTACCAAGCCTTGACTTGTCTCGCCGCCAATTCATGCCTGCATCACGTCGCGTAGTGACGGTCTCTAACCACACCAGTACCTGAATAGCTTCCCAAGCGCTTCCCCTAGCCTAACCAACGATTGCCACACACTGCTAGACGACCTAAAACCATATTCACCGAAGCTACTGTCTCTACAAGGCTTGAATACGCGAAACCACTGCACAGCAGCCTTTCTGCATCTCGACTGCAGGCGCAACGTCCTACTACCCTTCTTGTTGAACTGCATTTGCACCCACCCATCACAAGCTCTCTTGACACGACCGGAGCCACCCCCCTCCTCCCCGAACGTACGCACGCCAGACGATATCCCCGATATCTCATACGCACATAATCAACGCTTCGTCTACTACGACAACCTCCCTGCGACTTGTCTGCGGTACGCCCCCTCCACACTCTGTGCTTCTGAGAATCATCCGTTGCTGTCAACAACCATAACGCGCAAGCTTTACTCCGTTTGGCCACATCTTTCTGCCAAAATACCACTTTCCCATTTGCTCTTTGCCAGCGTGCCAGGGGCCTAACTTGGAAATCCTACAAGTCAGAAAAAAGAAAAGGACGAGGCAGACATATCCTCTGACAACCCATCCATCAAGCCCATCTCTGCCCAATCACGGGAAAGCCTCTTGCAGCATACCTTTTATTTTCTTCTCTGCACCTTTGTTTTTGCTACAAAAAGAGCCAACCGCCACTTATAAAGCTCGCATACATACACCATGTCGGACTCCCCTCAGAACCAGTCTCTGCCCAAGGATGTTGATCACGTCTCGCAGGATGTCGACGCCGAAGACCAGATGAACGAGAGTCAGGATCCCAGCAGTACGGGCCTTGGATTTGACTTCGAGGTCAAGGAGCAGGATCGGTGGCTACCCATTGCCAATGGTAAGTTCATACCCAATCCTTTGTCTTGATCGAACCGACAGCCATGCCAATATGCATGTGCCCAAAAGCCATCGATACTCGTTCGCGTATTCCAAATGCGATCCTGTTCTTCCATCCACTATGCGCCGTCATGTACTCAATCCTGAGTTGGGCCACACATGCCCCCGCAACAGTCGACGGCACGCAGCAAGGCGCGCCTCTATGTGACTTGAGCGCTATGTCTGTGTCACTGCCAAATGGTCTCCTATAGGAGCCGTCCAGCTGTTATAACGTCCTTACTATTCATCCACATGCATCTTTCCACCTGTCGTCGATTCCATAAATTTTTTTGGCTGTCGTGGTGGTTTAGGAAAGCCCGGTATTGGTCCAGTGGCTATTGCGGCTGTCTGTAACACCGAGCATAAGCTATGCCAGCGGTGAGGATGCGCCGGACGAAGTGAATCCAGTGGCCACGCAATGGACATGCACTGGGGGCCTAGGTGACACAGCATATGCACACTATGCCTCACGGAAAAGATACGAGACTTCTCTTGTCTCGGGTTTTAAAAGCAAGGGTGATTCCAGCCTTTCCTCGAGCCTTTTGACGACAGACTACAACATGCGCATCTGCTACTGTTGACAGCAACATCATGCTTGGAGACGATTTTTTTTCAAAGCGGTTAGAAGCCGCTGATACAATGGAAACAAACGCATATCCTGCATCAGGATCTGGCGATGACAGCAAGGCAGCCGTCAGAATCTCCAAGGTTGCCGATCGAACGGCAGACGAGATTGATGCTAATATTCGAAACTTTGCTCCAGTTGCCCGTATTATGAAGAACGCTCTGCCCGAAAATGCTAAGATTGCCAAAGAGGCAAAAGAGTGCATGCAGGAGTGTGTCAGTGAATTCATCTCTTTTATCACAAGCGAAGGTAGGCATTATGCCAAGTCTCATATTCCGGCGTGGTTCTCTTGCTAACGAAAAAAAAATAGCGTCCGAAAAGTGCCACCAGGAGAAGCGCAAGACTGTCAACGGTGAAGACATTTTGTTTGCCATGACCTCCCTGGGCTTTGAAAACTACGCTGAAGCCCTGAAAATCTACTTGTCCAAGTACCGCGATGTAAGTGAAGTGTCTTGTCTCTGGCCCCAGATGCAGATGGGAGTCCAAGTTTGTCTAACACCGTCACCAACAGCAGAACCAAAACCCCCGCGAAAACGCCATCCGCCCTTCCAGCCAAGAATTCACCGGCTCCTCCACCGCCACGGCCGATTTTGCCGCCGCCGCCGCCGCCGCGCAGAGCACTCAACACAACGTCGCGAACTTCCCCAATACCGAGGCCAAGCCCGGCGACGAGCAAAACTTTGTGTACTCGTCTGTTCCTCCGGGCGCCAACGGAGAGGGTGCGTTTTAATACGCGCACAGTTGGCTTGTTAGCGCTGAAGTCATGGTGCGATGAATGTTGCATTTTTTTGGGGGTGCAGTTCTTGTTCTTTTTGTTAAAAGAGTTGCTACAAACCATTGCGCTTGTGTTTGCTCAGAGTTTATATTTTGTTCCGCGTTTTGATTTTTTTTTTGTTTGCTTTGGTTCTCGTCGTGTTTGATGCAAGCTCTCTTCTTAATATCCGTTACCTGGTATATAACATGATTTTCTTGCTGGTCAATTTCTGCCTCTACTTCCCCGAGCTCGGTGATGTCATATTGCTCGCTATGTTGTATAAGGCTGAGTTTCCCGAGATACGTGGCCCTGACTTGCATCTGATGTACTGGTAGAATACTTTTTCTGGAAACATGTCGAAGTTTGCATGATTGCTTCGATTCTGGTTTCCAAGAGGACAACCTCACCCAGCAAATATTGTGCATTCCTGTTACCGAGCCGCTCAAATATGCCCTGTGACGTATTTCCAATTTCGAGTTAGCTCGAGTAAGCCCAAGGCGGACTTGTCCGTGCACTGGCAGCCAGCTGCAGCTGATGACACTTGCCATCACCCAATTTCTGTCTCCACCCCAGAAAAATCTGCTGCATGACCGCGAGACAGACCCGCTTTTATGCCAAATCCTGTGATTCCCTTGCTTTCTGCTCGCCTCTTTCCTTACGTTGATGGGCTGCAGATTTTTTAAAGGAAAGTCTTTTTCTTTAGTAATTTCGACAGTCTTGTCGATTTCACTTTGTTTCATTCACCCGCCTCTGTTCGAATATTCACAAAAAAAAAAAACACCCCAACGAAAGTCACTCATTTCCTCAATTCACACAAAGTACATATCACAATATTCACTCTTTACTTGTCTTGTCTTGCCTGCTTATCGGCAAGCGCGTTCAGTTGGCGCCTTTTATCTCTTATCCCATATATTATTCACCGACAACACAATCTCTCATGCCTGTTCGGACGCTGTAAATTTTTGATAGTCCTTTTTAGGGTATCTCCCTCCCGCCTCTGCCACCATCACCGAAATACCAACCGAAAAATTCGCCATGATTACCACTGCCAACCTCGCGGCGACGAGGGTCATCGACATCGAGACCCCAAAGAAGAGACCTCAGCCCCAGCCGACCCGGGTACCAAGGAACAAGAGAGCCCCGATTACGACGCCATCGCGCTCTATCCTCCGTCAATCTAGCCAACTTCTGCCTAAACTCAAGCGTTCTCATGCCGATCTTGATGATATTGATTCTGACGACGAGTCTCTCAGCCCCAACAACAAGCGCCGCAAAGTCGAGTTCAGCGACGCCCCTAACGAGGTCCATGATATCGGCAAGCGGACTCTGGCCGAGTTCAAGCTGGAGGTCCAGCGCTCCCTTGAGCAGCACGCTCGTGGCGACAGCGAAGGATATTTGGCCTTGAAAGATTACTTTGCAAATGACCGCATCTCCGCCGATAGCGACAGTGATAATGCCTTGAAGCCTCATGAGCTGCGGGGCTACGTCATATCCTTAGCCAGCTTCACGCCCACCCTGAAGCAAAACGCGTACGAGGGCCTTGTGTCAGCCATCCTCAACTGCACATGGGTTGGTCGCGACGATAGATTTATCAGCGCTTACATTGACTTTTTGGCTGCTCTGATCACGGTCAAGGGTTCCTATATGATGGAAGTTCTTGACATGATTATTGCCAAGTTTGTCAATGTCCGCCGCTCGTCATGGACAGTGCCAGGTTTCCCCGAGATTGATTGCGCCACTATGCAGAGCCGGCTTCACACGGCGCTGCAGCGGCTTCTGAAAATGTTCCCCGGTGCTCAGGGTGCGATTCGCAGCATCCTGAAGAACCGGTTCCCTTCTATAGATGAATCAAGAAAAGTTTACACTGCGTTCCTGCAGAACATGCTGCGGATGAAGGACTATGCGCCCTCGCTGGGGTCATATATCCTTGATCTAATTGTTAAGCAGATGGTTGATATTGATGTTGAGATGCAAGCCGATCTCGATGATCTTGATGGTCCCCTGGCCGTGGCACTCCAGGACGTTTTCAGCGAAGCCCGCGATGAAGACGACGAGGACGACAGTGACGCCGAGTCTGTGGCCAGTGACGACTCCGATCTAGACGAAGACATTTCTAAAGCACGTGCCGTTCGTGACCAGGTTGAGAAGCTCGACACTGCCATGGACACCATGTTTCTGTTTTACAACGAGATCCTGTCCATTTCGGATCCCAAGACTGCCGAGCAAATCACCAGCGACTACATGAAGACGCTACTCAGCGAATTCAGCAACATTATCCTGCAGACGCGCAAGTCGCGCCATACGCAGTTTTTGCTGTTCCACTTTGTGCAGCAGTCGGAAAATACCATGACGCAGTTCATTGACACGTGCGAGACTATTGCCTTCCGGTCCAACTCGCCCGCCGCGCTCAAGGACTATGCCGTGTGCTATCTGGCCAGCTTTGTTGCGCGCGCTGCCCGTCTACCCGACTACATGGTCCGTAGTGCGTTCCACCGGCTGCTCGTGCAGCTGGAGCGTTTGCGCCTCTCATACCAGCCGTCCTGCAGCTCTCCCGACCTGCGCCGCTATCACTCGTACTATTCGGTGTGCCAGGCTGTGCTGTATGTGTGGTGCTTCCGGTGGCAGACGCTCGTCGAGCACGTACCCGAAATTGTCGACCGCGACGACCCGCTGACTTATGCCAACCAGGCCCTGGACTGGGGCCACGCGCTGCGGTCGGCGATGCAGAACAACCTGTTTTGCCCGCTGAACCCGCTCAAGGTGTGCGCGCCGGGCATTGTGGAGGAATTCGCCAAGCTGGCGCACAAGCTCAACTTGGTGTACGTGTACCCGCTGCTCGAGACCAACAAGCGCATCCACCTGGGCCAGTATATGCAGCGGTCGTACTCTACGGGCGGCGGCGCGCTGCGCGACACCAAGGCCGAGGCCATTGTCGACGAACGAAACCTACAGCTGGAACAGTACTTTCCCTTTGACCCGTATCAGCTGCCAGTCAGCAAGCGGTGGATCGAGGGCGAGTACCTGTCGTGGCGGACAATTCCCGGACTGAATGCAGACGATAGCGATGATGATGACGATAGCGACGACGAGGATGAGGTTGATGAAATTAACGTAATCATTGAAGAGGACGAGACGGGAAGCGACGAGGATGATGATTGATTGCACATTGTGCTATTTTGCCATTTTTCTCTTCGTTTACCGCCTTATTTTCCTTTGGTGTCATGTTAATTTTTATTTCGTTTTCTAGTATCTACTTCTTTTGTATCTAAGTCATCACGCATATACGACCATTCATTCATTCTACGCAACATTACCAACTAAAAAAGTTTCGGCGTTTTCTCTCGGCGGGTCATTGTTTTTTTTTTTCTTCTTTTTCTTTCTTCTCTTCTTTGGCGCATTCGGGTGTTTAAGTTATTGGCATTTGCACGGGTTTAATGGGTTCTTTTGTTTTGTTTTTTCTATTCTATTCTCATGTGATTTCTTTTGTGGCCGGATTGCCGGCTGTAATTTTGGAATTAATTTGTTATTATTCTCCTTCAAACCTTGGGCCGTCTTTGCGCAAGCTACAAAAAAAGGTGTTCCAAGATATTCTTGAATTCGAATCCATCACTTTCAAATACTATAAAAAGTTCTGTGCCGTGCATCCGTGAATTAATCTTGTCACATTTGTGCTACTGTGCCATCCGTAGCACAAGCCACTGTATTTTTCTAGTGCCTCGCAAGTGGCCTTTTTTTTTTGTTTTTCTTTTTTGCTGTTGTTTTGGGAATCGCATTAAGAGGGGAGGCGGCCCTAGCTCCCTGTTTTAGATCTTGAGAGGACGGACAATTGATTCCTTTGTTATTTGTCCGATAGCACAAGAACCAAAAAGAAGCACAGTCTAAACTATTCACCAGTATGTAAAGGACAGCTATTTTCGCTCGCTGGGAGAAAACCAGGTGCCAAGCGAGCGCGTGTCCAAACTGTTGATGGGTGATGTTGCTGGAAGAATAGAGTATTTTTTTTTTTCACGCCGTATATTTCAGCGCTGCGGTCTATGCATGGCGATGGGGCACGAGAGGGGCAACTTGCCTTGGGTGTGGAGTAACGATGTAGTGAGTTTGGCTGATAGATATGGTTGTCAGGCCAACATTATAGCTCATATTTTCGAGTGTTTGTCCGACTAGGCGTGACACAGCAAAGTGGTAAGACATTTATACTACGTAGTACTATTACTACAAGTAGTAGACTAGTAAGTCTTATCGCGGCGACGTTGGACTGTCAGGCAGTCGGTCGGACAATGACACATGAGCCAAGTATAGTAAGTAGTATTGCCCTTGAGCTGGTGGGCGGGTGGGTGG